>ML797554.1:215159-265456 GCA_009831015.1 Picea engelmannii
AGGAGAACATAACTAGGGAAACTATTCATGAAGCATAAAGACCTACAAAGTTATCTGTGAGAACATGGTAGTCTGTCATGATATACAATAGCATCGGATTATGCAGAAAAAGCAGTCCAACTAATTAACCCATAGAGGATCTGTCTATATGAAACAAGAATGAGTAGAGTCTGTCCTGGTCCCGTCCTTAGATTCTTGGATAGTCCAAGACCCAAAAGCCATCTCTATGCTAGATTTGGATAGAGCACCTGCATCCGAATTTCGTTCTTTGTAGACATGATGAATAGAAAAAGAGTCAAGACTGTTTAAAATACTATCTATTTCTTCAATCAAAGAAGCTAATATTATATTGTGGCATATTTGAAGTTTCCTGGTCCAATTCACTAAATTCAAGAAATCACCAAAAAATTGTAGTGAAATCACCCCCTTTTTCTTATGCAAAAAGAATAAGCAGTTTTAAGGCCATAAGTTCAGCATAGTTATTTGAGTCGGACCCAAGCCCCACCTTGATCTTAAAGAAGTGGGAGTCTGATAAAAAACGAATGGCTCCACCACCACAAACTTGTCCATTGTTTTGTGATGCTCCATCGAAAAAATCCCATGGATCATTTTTGTCAACTTGTTCCTCGCGAATAACTCTTATTGGAGGAGAGTCCTTTGCTTGAGGAAAGTGTTCCAGAATACTTAAGCATTGAGCTGTGGTGCACTCTTGAGAGACCATCCTATTCTGAAGTATTGTTGTGTGTCTTTCCAACCAAACCCCTTAGCAGACAATCAGAGGTAAAGCTCTTAATGTCTTTTTACTGGCATCTAAAGACCAAGTTCTCCAGGCCTCCTCTACAGAAATTCCCCTCCAAGAACAGTTTAACTCTGAGAAGGAGGAGCCTTATTTCCAAACCCGTAAAGTAAAAAGACAAGAGAGGAAAAGATGGGCCATTGTTTCCTCTTCATTTATGTAGAGAGAACACCAACCTGGGCCTTCGATTTTCCTTTTCTTAATTCTATCCCAGGTTGGAATTTTGTTTTCCAATATGCACCACATAAAAATTCAACTTTTCAAAGGATACCTGGACTTCCAAAGGATTTTCCACAACCATTTTGGGTCTCTCTGAAGAAAGTCAAAGTTTAGATGAATATACCCCAGCTTGGGTGTGTAAGTTCCATGCTTCGCATGTTTCCAAACTAATGCATCCTCCCTATATGTGATCCTGACATGAGTAGATTTCAAAGCCGAGAGGTAATTTGTCTAGGATTCATCCTAATGAGCTCACAGTCCCATCTGGGCAGCATCCATCCAACCTTGATTCCAAATTGAGGAAATCCTTGGATCTATTATCCGGTTTAGGTGAAAAAAAGATCCTCTCCTGAATCTGTTGTATAATATCATCCGAAAGAATATGGTTTTGACCACTGCCAACTCAAGTATCTGAGCCTATTCTGACTTTGAATCTGTTACCAATCTGCCATGCCAGACCCTCTCCCACCACCGAGAAGCATTTTACCATTTCTTTCCAAATGATTGAGCAATTTGTCATTTTTTTAGTTCTTCATGTTATATATATAGCCCAAAGGGGTTGGATCCAATGGTGGAAAGTGAGGAGTTTTTCACCGTTGGGCAAGGTTCAATTCTTGTGAGGGATTTACCTAGAGCCATAGAGGCACCTTGAGGTAGTCGTCAAACATGTGGTTGCACCCAGAGATACTATATTAAAATGGTATCCTAACCTGTGCACACATAAGTTGATCAAATCCCACCCCCATGTCCTTCAACTTTAAAAGAATGACAAAGGGGATCTAGGGTTTGAGTTTTGCTCCAGGTTTTAGGGTTCAGCGGCAAGCAAAATGCTAGTCAAAGGAGGAGGGAGTGGGACTCCCTCCTACAAACAAGTGGTGGTGGACAGAGGGAAAGGCCCAAGCGGAGTAGGATTTAAGACCCCAGTGTTAAGTACCTCAGGATCGGTGTCAGAACAACAGAGCGATGATAAACACGAAAAACGAGATAGAACATGAGAGGAGAATAAAGAATCCCAAGGCAAGATGCCCGAGCCCTCAAACCCAACTTAGGGGGGGAGGGAGCAATCCATGCAAACCAAAGATGACATTGATCCCAAAAGTGATTACAGAAGACCCGCAGATGCAAGAATATAGGGACTAGATGAAGACGCATGCCCTAATCTGTAAATTTATGGGGTTATGGCCCACCGAAAAAATGTTGCACAACTGGATCAAACATCATTAGAAACCAAACGGAGAGGTGGATCTACACCTAGGATCAAAAGGATTTTTTACAGCACAATTCATAAATCTAGAAGACAGAGACTAGGTATTCGAAGGAGGACCTTATTTCCGTGCCTTAGCTAGATTACATATGAGACCCTGGAAGGAGAATCTCTCCCCGAAGAAGCAGACCTTTAAATGTGTTCCAGTTTGGCTTGGGCTTTACTCCCTACCACTGGACTACTGAATTTCGTCCACCCTTGAAGCAATAGGAAATAAACTGAAAAAATTTGTCAAGGCATTAGATGTGACTTTAAAAGAGAAGTACACCTCATTCGCAAGAATTTGTATAGAGATGGATGTTTCGGGGGCACTACCAGAAGCAATATGTCTGGAATTCAGGGAGGAGGAATGGATCCAAAGAATAGATTACGAACAGATTCCTTTTAGATGCAGAAGATGTCATGAACAAGGTCACCTGCTCAGGGAATGTTTGTTAATTAAAAAGACGAAACAAGAAAAAACAAAACAAAACCATGATGAGGAAGGTTTTGTTCGGCCAAATTATAAAGGCAAAGGAAACCGATGACAAAGCAAACCCCCCGCATATAGTAACCCGAAAACAAAAAATAGCTTCGAAGGTCTGGGGAACCAAACCCAGGTCGGAGATATGTGGTAGGACAAGCAAGGGGAAAGAGAGCACGAAGAGAAGGAGACCAATAAAACAATGGAGCAACAAAACCTTCAGAAAACTATCAGTAGTGACAAAGTTTCAACTGGCGAAGGAAATCGAGACCCAAATACCACAATGCATGAGGGGGATGGAGACTCTGAAATGACACTGAGTGAGGTTGGAACTGAGGATCTTGATCTCAGAGACATGGTCGAAATGGAAGGGATAGACCTCTGGAATATATTAGAGCAGTGGAAAAAACAAGGGATGGATAACATACCGTCAAAACAAATAGATCGCATTCAGTACCTCTTCCTTATGAGGGAGGAATCAAATGAATGCATGGAGAAATAGGGACCATGGGTATCAAGGCAAGAGACAGTCAACAACAACACTCTCCAAAGCAAGCAAAGAGGAAGAAGGGGAGGAAATCCAACAGTGTGGCCTTGCAGGAACTAGGAGCGCCTCTGATTAACTCAGGTAAGATAAAAAAGTTGTTCCCTACGCCCTCCCCCCCCTCCCCAAATGTTTAAAATGAAGGTTATCACTTGGACTATAAGAGGCCTGAACAGCCCCAAGAAACAAAGAATTCTAAAAAATAAACTTAAAGCGGAAAAACCAGAATTTTTTTTATTGAGGAAACCAAATGTACATAAGAAAATATGGTACAAATAAGTAAGACAACTTGGAATATCTATAATGTTTTGGATATAGATAGTCAAAATGTTGTTGGAGGCATCCTCACCCTTTGGAACCCACAAAAGGTGGAACTTCTCTTGACAGAAGTTATTAAGCATTATATGTCAGTAATCATGCAAGTTATAGGGAGTCCAGAGAAGATTATGTGCACTAAAGTTTATGGCCCTCAACTACTAGAATATAAAAAAAAATGATTTTAGACCTAGAAAACCTAAGGGATCGAAATAGGAACCCTCACTGGATTTTAGCAGGTGATTTCAATATAATAGCCACTTTGGCTGAGAAGAAAGGAGGTATTAGAAGATTGGATAGAGATGCAAAGGTTTTCTCAACCTTCATAGAAAAAAACAAGCTAAATGATATCAAAACTAGTAATGGTCAATTCACCTGGAACAACAAAAGAATCCTACACCAACAAATAGCTTCGAGATCAGACACGTTCTTAATCTCAAAATCAATATTCATGCAAGCTATAATAATGAAAGGAAACATTCTTCCTTGGGGGGGGCTCGAACCACTGGCATGTTCTATTGGAGGCAAACTTTTAGGTAACCCCCAAAAATAGACCATTTTGGTTCGAGAGTTTATGGATCAAGCACCCAACTTTCAAGGAGAACATCAAGATTTGGTGGAAAGAGAGCATCCAAGAAAAGGGAAAAAACATGTTTAAACTTCAAAGAAGGCTAAAATACATAAAATAAAAACTCAAGCAGTGGAATAAAGAAGTCTTCGGGAATATTGACTAGGCTAAAAAAGATCTAGAAGATAAAATTGGTCGGCTCCAGGAATAGTGTATCCAAGAAGGATATAATGAGGAGAGGAAAAAAGAGGAGAACCAATTGAGTCAGGAGTGGAAGACTAGATGTAAACAAGAGGAGATCATGTGGAGACATAAGTCTAGAGTGCGGTGGTTAAAGGAAGGAGAGAAAAATACAAAGTTCTTCCACAGGTCGATTATAGCAAGAAGAACTCATAATAAAATCTTGAAGATCTGTAAAAAGGAAGGGATAGAGAGAGAATCCCACTAGGACATTGAAAATACTCTAGTTAATCATTTTTAGAATATAGCTAGAGAACCCAATTTGGACAGAACTGAAGCAATCCATGGGATCTTAAGGCATATCCCCAGAGTGGTTACAGTGGATCATAACTTGAATCTAAATAAGCTTGTTTCTCCTGAAGAAGTTGACCAATTGATCCAGGAGATGCCAAATGGAAAGCCCCCAGGCCTAGATGGTTTTACTACGGACTTCTTCAAAGCTTGTTGGGATGTGGTTAAATATGATATTTGTGGCATAGTGGAAGACTCAAGATGCTCGGCCTCAATCCTAAAAGCCATGAACTCCACTCTGATCACCTTGATACCCAAAGAAATAGAGTTGAGGACTTTGGACAGGTTCAGACCGATCGCCCTTTGCAATGTGGTGTACAAGATTATATCGAAAGTTATCGCTAATAGACTAAAGCCCCTACTCCCCATTCTGATTTCAAAGGAACAGACAGGCTTTGTGGAGGGAAGGAAAATAATGGATAACATCATTCTATCCCACGAAATAATTCATATTCTGAAAAGTAGGAAAAAAACCGGAATGATAATTCAACTCAATTTTGCCAAAGCATATGGCAAACTAAGCTGGAACTATATGGAAAAAGCAATGGAATCCTTTGGCTTTGAAAAGCACTGGATCAAGTGGGTAATGACCCTGGTGTCCACAACTAGTTTCTCATTATTGGTTAACGGTGCCCCAGCAAAACCTGTTTACCCTTCCAGGGGCCTCGAACAAGTAGATTTTTTGTCACCCTTCATGTTTATCATTATGATGGAAGGGTTAAGCATAACCATAAAAGCTACAATGAAAGAAGGAACTATAAAAGGACTCGGATTGTATGAAGAGTGCCCTACAACAACACATCAACAATTTTTGGATGACACAATGTTGTGAATAATTCCCACTGTCAAGGAAGCTAGAGCCTACAAGAAGATCCTAGCTGATTTTGAAGAATCCTCAGGGACAGAAATAAACCACTCAAAATATATGATTTACTTCTTCAACACCAATATTGGTGTTCAAGGGAATCTCTCCAACATCATGGGGTTTGAGAGGAAAACCTTGCCCACTAGATATTTGGGTGTGCCCCTAACGGACAAGGCAAGCACTACCTAGGAAGGGATCCTCACCAAGCTACAAGATAGAGTAAAAAGATGGACCTACAGAACCCTTAATTTAGTTGGTCATTTAATTCTAACAAAGGCAATATTACAAGTGATCCCAACATACTTAATGTCAGTCTTCTCCGCCCCAAAATGTATTTTATAGAAAATCATAACAATTCAAAGAAACTACTTATGGAGAGGCGCAGAGGATAAAAAGAAATGGGCAAAGTGGCCTGGGAGAAATTGTGTTGGCCAAAGAGAAAAGGGGGGTCTTGGTCAACAAGACCCACAAGTAACAAATGAATCTTACGGAGAAAAACTGTGGTGGAGATGGATTAAAGATAGCTCGACACCGTGGGCTAGCCTATGGAAAGAAAAATATGCTCTAGGTATCAACCCTCAGGAGATAATTAGGTTCACAGGCACAAGACAAGGATCAACCATCTGGACCTTAGCTTGGAGCAATAAAAAGTGGATCCAGGATCACAGTTTCTGGGAAATCAGTAATGGAAAAACAACGAGATTTTGGGAAGATGCATGGCAACAATAACCCAAGATGGAAAACCAAGACAAAGATAGGATAAAACAATAGATGATTGGGAAAGGTAAAATAAGAGTGTGTCAGTACTGGAAACAAAGGGAGGAGATATCAAAATGGCGAATATGGGACAATTTCCAAACTCAAGACAACACTCGGGACACACAAATGGTCAAAGAGATAGACAAGGAGTTGGGTAAAAGGAAGATTTGGTTCTTGGAGGGGGAATACCAACTGAGATGGGGGAGGACAGATGAGGGAGAATTCTCTATGAACAAAGCCATATACTATATAGTAGGCCAAGCCCAGAGAGACATGGAACCTCATTGGGAACGACTTTGGAGTTACCCTCAATGGAAAAAGATTAAAATTTTTAAATGGTTGGTTCTACAGAAGAAAATCTTGACCTGGGAAAACCTTGTAAAAAGAGGTTTCCACAGACCCTCAAGATGTCACCTCTGCGAAGGCCAGAAGGAAACAATAGACCACCTTCTATATGAGTGCACCTACGCAACCGAGATCTGGGACTAGGTAGCAATGGGATTTCGCCAAACGGATAGGGTAAAGGGAGATATTGGAGCTACTTTAAAGAATTGGAAGGCACTCTACAGTGAAAATGAAGTGGTTAACCTATGCTGGGGGTAACTCCTGGAATGGTCATCTGGGCAATCTGGAAAGAAAGAAACAGGAGACTATTTAGGAATTAAAGTTACCCAATCCCTAAGATCGTGGAAAATATCAAAACACAAATAAGGGAGACAATGCAGAGCATGAAATTTACGTTTCAAAAAAACACGATGTCTCCCCGAGACCTTTGAATCCTTCTCTGGTTACAGTTGAAAGAATGGTACCTTAACTTACCTGCCCCTCATGCCCCGCGTATTCTCAGTGATGTCAAGACCTGGTCCTTGCCTCAGATAAGCTTCTTGAAATTGAATTTCGATGGCGTATCCAAAGGCAACCCCGGAAAGGTCGGAGCGGGGGGAATATCATATGCATGTATGCAGCTAGCATTGGCAGCACCAAAAATAGTGCAGCTAAGTTCAGAGCTTTGGAACATGATCTGGATATTATGATTAGAGAAGGCCTAACAAGTGTCATAGTCGAGGGAGACTCAGCTCTAGTGATCAACACAGCAAAAAGACTTCAGTGTGGAACCAGCATTGGCAAGGTGATAAGACACTAGCGTCTGGCACAAACTCTACAAAGAATTCTGAAGCACTTACAAACCATTGTCACAATAGAATTCAGAGGGATACGAAGATTGACAAATGCACTGGCAAACAGATTAGCAAATGAGGGAGCGATTCGGGGGAACAGTATGTTGGACGAGGCGTGGATCAAAATGCCTAGGGGCCAACTCAGATCAAAGTGTGAACACTTGGCGAATCTAGATCATAGTGGCAACTTTAGGAACAAAAATCACATCAAGGATTACACAGGGCATTTGGACTCGGCGTGGGACCCAGGCGAAGTATGAGTATCCTAACACTTGGCCCTCAAATATTATGATGAGATTAAACGGGATCGAGAAGGGAAGGCAGGTGGATGTACAAACCAATAGCAAGGATATAGAGGACAGATCGGGAGATAGCCCAGGCAGTATTAATGGAAATCATGAGAAGACAAGGATAGTAGCGATGGAGGATAACACCGCATGGATCTCGACCCCTAGGACAAGGTACAAATCTAGAAAGACAGAATGCAGATATGGAAGGAAAGGTTATGATTATTTGAGAGCTAAAGAGAGCATAATGGAAATGCCTCGCTGGAGCATCATTGTGATCATATTCTCCACCTCATGGAATGATTATTAGGAGGTATGGGTACCCGGGGGAGAAAGTGTTATAACCAGAGTAACCGCGGGCAGGTCCACAACTTGTTGTGATTAGCCTCCCACAATAGTAATAGTTCCAAGATTAGCTTGGCTGAAGGGAAGGGCAGAGAGTGGGCCGAGAAGAGAGTTAGTAGTAAAGTACCAGGCAAGAACAAGGTCATGGCGCGCTTGAAACACACCATGAGGAAAGGTAAGCCCCTCAGGGAGGGCAAGCCAGAAAGCTCGAGGAAACTTACGAGGATTCATAATGTTGCAAGGGAAGCAGCGAGAATGTACCAAACCTCAGTCTTGTAGACAGGGAAAGAAGTGATGGAAAGCTGGGAGGAGGAGATAAAAGTGGAGCGAGGTAGCAAGGAGATGGATAAAATAGCCCAAGAAGTAGACTTTGGAGATGGCGTGGGTCACTAAGATGTTAATTGGCAAGGTGAAGTTCGACAAAGATGAGACCTGCTGAGAGGAACAGTTGGAGATGAAGTCCTTGCTAGAAGACATCCAGTGTCGATTGAGTGGGTTGGAGACCATGTTCAAACTGTCGGTGGACATAGAGAAAAACTAACAGAGTAAACAGGAGAGGCTAGTCACCAAGTTCCACTTGTTCCAAAGGTTTGTCCATCATCTGGACATAACACCAGCAGACGATCATGGCGCGCTAGCCCAAATTCGTAGGACCGGGACTACCTCCACCAAAGAGGACAACAAAGATCATGCAGGCAAAGTGATGGAACATCCCCAGGTTCTCTAGCTATGCAGTCTTACCAGTTTTCTTATATTTCCCAAGTACAGGAAACTAAGACAAGAGTTAGTAGGAAGAATGTCAGTCCATAGTTGGTTTTGTATTAAGTGTTAGTCTTTTTTGAAACAACAATAAAACTTTGATTGGATAGGGTTGGTCTGGTTTCATTTTTGGCAGACCAGTACCCCAACCTTATAGGCTTTAGTCCAGGAAAAGACAGTATGATGCTTAGTTGTTTTGGTTTCCTCTTGGCCGAACAACAATACCCNTATATATATATATATGTGTATATATATATATATATAATTTTTATAATTTTAATATAAAAAACATTTTGCACAATTCATTTTAATTTTCAAATTTAAATTTATTTTCATTTTTTTAAATCTTCTTATTATTTAATTAAAATTTAAATTCTTCAATATTATAATTATAATCTCATCCTTTAAGATGTCGAAATCCATTTAAAATAGCAAAATTACAATGTAAACAAAGAATTGCTTCGCTTGCAAATGTTTTAACTTACGAATTTGAAATTTTAAGAGTAAAAACAATTTAATTGACCTTCAAACTACTTAACATAAATTAATACCGTGAAAAAAAAGTTGGAATGTACCAAACCTCAATCCCGTAGAAAGGGAAAGAAGCGGTGGAACGCTGGGAGGAGAAGATAAAAGTGGAGCAAGGCAGCAAGGAGATGGATAAAATATCCTAGGAAGTAGACTAGATTAGAGACACGGGGGTCACCCGCACCAGGGAGACACTCTACCATAGAAATTTGGAGATGGCGTGGGTCACTAAGATGTTAATTGGCAAGGTAAAGGTCGACAGAGATGAGACCTGCAGTGATCCAGGTGGATATCGGTAGCTGCCCACTTTCTCCAACTGGCCCAAAACAGTTTTCTAACAATATTGGTAATTTACTATTTTTAGCAGTTTTTTCGGGTCCTGAACTTTCGGGGCCATTTTGAGGCCCTAAACGATGTTTTTTTGGGTATGTTGCATTCATGATGTTATTTTGTCTCGAGCGTTGTATTTCTCGGATAGATCTTTCCAACGAGCTATCATACACCTAAAACGAAGATCATATGCAAAAGTTACGACCCCAGGAAGTTGATGCACCAACTTACCCAAACGGGGCCCACATGACTTTTGACGCTTCATCTCCTAGGGTTAGGTTTTTGGATGTCTAGGACTTTTGGCATTCCCGCTTATTGTAAAAGGGTCTTCAGAGCCTCATTGTAATTATCTTCTTGCAAATGCGAGTAGCAGTCACATCTCTTCTCATAGATAAGCTACCACCATTCTAGCGAGTCTTTCACTCTGTATTTTTACAGTCTCTGTACATTTCTTTCATTAATAGAAATTGTGTATTACTGTATCTCTGTGTTTATGGTTGCATCTCTGATATATTTCTATTATGTTATTGGTTATACGCGATATCTCTGTGCATTTCTTTATTATATCTCTGCTCTCATTCTGTGCCTTTGTCACGTGAGAGCTTGCTCAAGCAACAGACTGATAGGATCGTCTGCTCCATCGTTTTTCTTTTCTTCCGCCATTGAGGGTTTCTTGGGTGTGAGAGAGCGATTGTCCTCAACAGATACAAGCTCAAGACCCAATTTGCTATACTCAGACCTCGTCGGGGACATGCACTAAAAAAACGATCAAGAACAACCTGCTCTGATACCACTGATCCGGATTATTCTCGGCACGAAATGAGAGCGGAGATATAATAAAGAAATGCACAGAGATATCACGTATAACCAATAACATAATAGAAATATATCATAGATGCAACCATAAACACAGAGATACAGTAATACAGGATTTCTATTAATGAAAGAAATGTACAGAGACTGTAAAAATACAGAGTGAAAGACTCGCTAGAATGGTGGTAGCTTATCTTTGAGAAGAGATGTGACTGCTACTCGCATTCGCAAGAAGATAATTACAATGAGGCTCTGAAGGCCCTTTTACAATAAGTGGGAATGCCAAAAGTCCTAGACATCCAAAAACCTAACCCTAGAAGATGAAGCGTCAAAAGTCATGTGGGCCCCGTTTGGGTAAGTTGGTGCATCAACTTCCCGGGGTCGTAACTTTTGCATACAATCTCCGTTTTAGGTGTATGATAGCTCGTTGGAAAGATCTATCCGATAACTACAACGCTCGAGACAAAATAGCATCATAATTGCAACATACCCAAAAAAACATCGTTTAGGGCCTCAAAATGGCCCCAGAAGTTCAGGACCCGAAAAAAACTGCTAAAAATAGTAAATTACCAAAATTGTCAGAAAAATGTTTTGGGCCAGTTGGAGAAAGTGGGCGGCCACCGATATCCACCTGGATCACGCAGGGAGGAACTAATGGAGATGAAGTCCTTGCTGGAAGACATCCAACGCCAAGTGAGCGGGTTGGAGACCATGTTTAAACTGTTGATGGACATAAAGAAAAACCAATAGAGTAAACAGGAGAAGTTAGCTGCCCAGTTCCACTTGTTCTAGAGATTTGTCCATCATCTGGACATAACACCAGTAGACAGTCGTGGCACACCAAACCAAATTCGCAGGACCAGCACTACCTCCCCCAAAGAGGACAACAAATATCAGGCAGGCGAAGTGATGGAACATCACCAAGTTCTCTAGCTATGCAGTCTTACCAGTTTTCTTATATTTTCCAAGTACAAGAAACTAAGCCAATAGTTAGTGTTGCGCCTCTTTTGTCACCTAAATGAGAAAAACAGAGGTGCTTACAAGCTTAGTTGGGTTAACTAAGCAAGACAGCATTAAAGGAAAGGGTTAGAAAAAGAAACATAAAAGACTAAGCTAAGAATTAAACTAGAAAATGAAAGAACAACTAAACTAGTGAGCATAAGGACATAAGAACAAGAAGCAAACAAGACTCATGTCACCAATGGAAAGGATTATATTAGTGAAAATAAAACACCAAGAAGAAAGAGGAATTTGAGTCTCTTCTTCCTTCGAGGGAGGGCTCTTTGACCCCCACAACTAAGCTCTTCTTACAACTTTGAAACTTGAAAGAAATGGTGAAAGAATCCCAAGCTAATCCACTCAAGAGGTGATATGGATTGCCCCAATGTAATGGTGCTAGTATGCTCTTGATGAGAAAAGAAGATTCCCCAAGAGAATAGCAGCAGCATAACCTTGCAAATGAATTCCTTAAAAATGTAGTGCACCCATGGCCTTGTTTTATAGCACCAGTTTGAGGTATTGTGCAACCATCTTTAAGTGTGAAAAGGGGTTGTTTAGGGCATTTTTAGGTCTTTGACCAGCCACCTAGTCGGATCCAGCTAAGATTTGGATGTCAAATAAACTTGGAAGCTAAACCAGAAATGGGTGGGAGGACGACCAATCTCATAAATGTGTCGTTCTCAGGTGTGCGCGGATTTTAGCGACCACAGTCGCACATCGTGAGCATATGCACTTTTCGCACGTTTCTGGTTTGCGCATGTGCGCGCGCGCCCTATGTAGTCATAGCGCACCTTAATTTTATCACTGGTTGTATAGTTTTTGGACCTTTTGGAAATGTTTTTTGGTAATTTTGGTCCATGGGTGACCTCATAACTGTTTGAATATGTTGGATTCCTGTAACCATTTGCGGATGAAATTTCAGTGATAACAAATGCCCCCTAATGGATGAGGTTAGGAGCATACGTATAGCTGAAATTCATCAATGTTTCTTCTACTGAGAGTGTCGTTGTAAGAAAGAGCGATAGTGAGAGTATCAAGAGTGACCCATTGGAGGGAGAAGGGAACCTAGAGGACCCAACCTTCCATAAGGTGTGTAAAATAAATTGTGTACAAATGAGGCGGGCATGCCCCATGCTCGTGTCATGTAACTCAAAAAGGAAGGGTTTGTATAGTAACTGAAATTGTGTATTGATGTAGATCACTGCAGCGCTCTCAGGGGTGGTTCTGATAAAGGCAAAGTACGAGTCTGATGAGGAACATACTCTGAACATTAGGCAAGGATACCTGTAAGAAGTATCACAGATGTTGTGGGCATTGATAGCCCAGCCAAGTTCAGAGGTCTTCAACGAATATAGGAAACAATTGCAATAGTCACAAAGTAAGACCCACCGTAACATGAGAAAGTGTTGAAGTCGAATGTTATGGGGGTCAACGACAGCAAGGAGCAATTATGATTTTCCATGTGCCATCCAAGACCTCTCATTGTAAAGGTAATGAGAGTCAAGATATTGTCGCCCTTATAGAAACTGTGTTGATGTCGACAAAAGGGGGATGCGACTCCACGAAGAAAATGGCTTCGAGAAATCTACTAAGTGAGGTTAGGAACTAAGGAGGTACATGGGTGAAGTCAATATGTGTGGAGACTCAAGAATTCCCTTGGTTGGGGATATATGTGAAGGATAAGTGGTCGCAACCGTTCAACTAGGTCGAGTGTCAGGGGGACAGCACAATGGGGGATAAGCTATGCTAGAGGCAGGACAAAGTGAGAAAAATCAGAGAGCAGAGGTAGATGGCATGTGGGATACTCGGAGTATATGGACGATGTCAACGGGAGTAGATGATAAGGAGTGCCCCAACCAAGGGCGACATGGGTTGCGTTTTGCCAAAAAGGGAAGAAAGTCGCCAAAGGTGGTGACAAAAAGATATGTAAATGCTGGAAAAAGATTTTTACAAGTACCAAATGAATAAAGAATAATTTGGGATGAGTGTACAAATATAGAAATGGGTGCCCCAGTGCAATATGGTTGGGTCGGTTAGGGCACAATGTGCTTGGAGAACTGGTGGAGGTTGGGGGCCCCATGGGTGGGTTTCTATATGAGGTAGATGAAATGGAGGGAAATCTGTGGATGGGAAAACTGATTGTGGATGAAATGGAGGGTTAATGATACTGTGGAGATACAATGAAAATAGAATCTTGAAGAGATAATGTGGGAGTCCATTGGGAAAGCTAGCAAAATGAGGAGGAGTATGTGGCTGATTCATGACATGATGTAAGACTATCGGGAATCCCATCCCTAAAGGGTTGAAAAACGACATGAGTGTCAAAGTGCCAAGGGGTGATATGAATGGGACAACTCATGTGGGGGAGAGTGCTATTGGGTGACCATACCCAAAATGAAAATGGAGATGGCGGTACTGCAGAGCCGGATATGGGGATCCTAAAGGAAAATTTCAGAGGGTGTGACTGGAGATGCAATTGAGATTCAGAGGGAATGATTACATGCCAGTGTTGGTTATATACCTGAAGGGGTTGCGTTGATGTATGAGGACCAAGTACCTACACACATGAAAACCAAATACCCGACGTGAACAATATCTGAAGAGAATCGAACATATAAGCATTTATTTGATAATTTTGAACATGAGCATGCGTATCTGGAAATGGGGCCCCGGGGGATAAGGATAAAAAATGGCTCGGGGACTGTCTTGATGTAGATGATGGGATGTTGATCCCGTGGCTGAAGACGGATCGAAAAACGGACACCCGAAGCTCCCAGAATGGGGTTTGGAAGTTCGGCGAAAAGGGCTATATATAGCTGTAGGGCCCACATTCCCACCTCATTTGTACCTGTTGTCAGAGTGACTGGACGAGAGGTATTCAGAGGAGATTTGGAGATTCCGGGAGAATGAGACAGTCGATTTAGGATCAACGAGCTTCAGATTAGTAGTCTTATCGTCCTGCATAGAATTAGGTTTTCGATTTGTGGGCAGGGCATGTACGAAGGGTCGTACAAGGGGTTTTGTGGGTGTGGGCCCCCCAATGCGCGGGCGATCAATAAATATGCGCGCATGGGTCTGCGCCTGTTATTCGGATATATGCGCATGGGTGCGCCCTTAGGGGGGGGGAAAGCACTCATGGAGTGCGCACATGTGTGCTACACAGCTGCGCATGGGTGCACGACTGTCTAGTGGACAGGCACACTATGATGCACGCCTATGTTCATGACAGAGGCGCATGGAGTCATCTCTGTATCACGGGATGGGATGAACAGGCGCACATGTGTGCGCACCTGTGGGGTGAACAGGCTCACATATGTGCGCGCCTTTGGGTTTAAACAGTCGCACCTTGAGGGCAAGGATGATGGGTGCAAAACTCATTTTTTTTTGAGATTTTAATGTGTTTATGTTCGAGATGGTTGATCTAGGACTGTATTTATGTGGTTGCAGGTGATCATTTGTGAGATTTCGGTCCACTGGCGAGAGTGGGACTGGTCACAACTGAGGGATGTCATGGCTATTGAGGAGCCGACGGTTCGTGCCACTTTGGCAGCCTATGGGTTGCTGAAGTTCTTCGAGTGTCTGTTGATACGGGCTCAAGAGTATCTTCTGCAGTTTTTTATCCGGATGTGGAGTCTGGATTTGCATTATTTTATGGTGCGGGGAGAGCAGCTAGCCTTCACTACGGTGGAGGATGTGTATTTTCTGATTGGGCTCCCTTTTGGGGGGGCGGCCCTACCGACGAAGCCCATGTTACCTGGGGACGGGCAGTTGGCTACCGTATGTCAGAGGTAATGTTCTAGAGAGAACTTTATGTCAGGCTCCGTAGTGAGTATCAGGTCTATGGACGTTTTAGTTCATCGTTGTGTAGCAGCGATGATTGTGAGGGTATATGGGTCCTTCGCGACTTAGCGGATCAGTGGTGATCAGCTGAGGATTATGGGGAGGGCACTGGAAGGAGAGCATTTTTCCTGGGGCTTGATGCTGCATGCCAAGATGGTAGGGCAGCTTGACAGGTGTCGGACTACAGACTCAGAGGATTTTGCCTTTGGGTCCATCTTGGTGGCCTGGTTTTTGGAGAGGGTGTCGATGTTTCACCCTAGAGTTTTATTGGGTTCACCTGGTGCGCGAGAGTCGCGATTGATGCGGTGGTCGACGATTATTATTCTCCATGGTGGTGGTGAGGGTGGCCATTTTTTCACGACTGAGGCAACACAGGTGTGGTGGAAAATGTCACAGATCATACTACGGTATCCATACTGTGGAGTGGATTTCTGGGGTGATACGGATATGGTGTTACCTCCAAGGGAGGTGTTCGACCACCAAGGTATGTTTGTGATTTTGATATGTTGATTTTTGAGATAGTATGACATGTGTATTTTGTATAGATGCTCATACTATCGTTTGGTTGTTTGTATGTGCAGATGTGGGACCTCGCGAGCATGGGGTTGAGATGGTGAGAGCACCAGCTCGTCAGGAGCCGGTGAGACCGCCGCGAAGAGAGTCGCAGGTAGGAGAGAGATGTCATCATGAGGACGTTGAGGCAAGACTAGTTGGCGACGAGAGAGTGGCTAGGAGACGTCACTTTGATGACCGTGGTGTCGGGCCATCGCATGCTCCTCCAGCGGAGGCCGGGGGATATTTTGAGGATATTCGCCGTCGCTTGGAGACAGTGTTCCAAGGAGTGCCTGAGGGCATTTGGTCGCGCATCGAGGATGAGGGTGTTCTGGAGCAGTGTGTTGGAGTTCCGCTGATGTGGCGGACCGTGGTTTGGCGAGCAACAATAGCAGGTACTGCGATGACCAGGCGGATATCTCCAGATTCGGAGGGACCGATAGTGGGTGGGGCACCACCGCCTGAGGGAGGGGCAGGAGGCGGTGCTCTAGAGGCACCTTGAGTGTCTATGTATTTTTTGTATATTGTATATAGGCTGGTGAGCCCATTTTGGTGTAGTGACACCAGTTTTGTACCGAGGTGCTTCACTGGCTTGCGGATTTTGTATATGATGTATTCTATGTGTATGTAAACATTTTGATGGAACTAGTGACCGATATATATATATATATATACATTTTGGGGTCGTTGTGATGTTTACATGTGTGTTTTTTAATGTTATTTATGATGTCTAATCTATATATGTTGTGACAGGCTCTTGATGGTTGATGTGTGTGTAAAAGTATCTTGATGTGATGTATGTCAATCGAGTATAATGTTAGCTAGGTTATCTGTGATTTGATTCAATTGTCTTGGAATATGTGTAAATGTAATGAAATCAAAATGTCGAGATAAAAGTCTAACTTGTAGGTATTTGCGAAAAGGGCACGGTTTGCGGAAACGGTACAAATTGTTGAGCTAGAGGACGACTAGTTGGGAGTCAAATAAGACGCTAAGGTGATGAATATGATGATGGATGGCATCGGCTAGGAGGCCAATGACGGTAGTGTACTCGGCTTGGTTGTTGCTTGTTGAACCCAAACATATGCCGCTAGAGTGGAGTAGTTCATGTGAGGGGGTATAGAGGGCCCAAGCTGTCGAAGTGATATTTTGTGTCCAACGGCTGGCGTTGTCAACGTAACTAATGTGGTAGGTCGATGGAGGAAGCATCTGTCAATAACAAAAATGATAGTTTAGACGTGAGGTATGAAAAAAGATTAAAAACACTATAAAAGAAATAACCTAATGTAGAATGGCTACGCTTAGGTGTAAAATTTCTTTAAGTATAGCCCGTTGATGGGTTCTTTGAGAGAGAGGCCTTCGGGAGAAGCTAGGATGTATGCGCCTTTGGTGAGGCAATGTTGGATAATGTAGGGGCCATGCCACAGTGACTCGAATTTTCCATAACCGAGAGTATCGTGAGCAATATTGTAATTAAGGACGAGGTCGCCTTCATGAAATGAGCGAAGGTTGACATGGCGATCAAAGGTGGCTTTTGACCATTTTTTGGCTGCCTCATTGTTCTGTAATGAAGATCGACGATCTTCATCCAAGGTCTCTAAATTCAGAAAATGTTGCTCCATTGGAGTAGTGTCGGGTAATAGCTCAATTGCAGTGCGTAAGGTGGAAATTTCCCACTCGATAGGAAGAGTGGTCTCGACCCCATGGACTAGATGAAATGGTGTGAAACCAGTGGACGTTTTCACGGCCGTACGGTAAGCCCATAGCACGGAAAATAACATATGATGCCAATTGGTCTTATGTTTGTTAACCGTGCGCTGCAACATGGTCTTGAAGACCTTGTTAACTGCTTCAACCTGTCCATTAGACTGTGGGTAATATGGTGAGGCAAACTCGTGGGAGAATCCCAACCGTGATGAGAGTTCGACAAAAATCTCATTCTCGAAATGTTTCCCATGATCGAAAACTAGTTGGAGTGGTACTCCAAAGCGGGATATGACGTGATTAAAGAAAAAATGCGTTGCAGTGTCAACGGTGTTGTTGAAGGTGGGCATGGCTTCAGCCCATTTTGTGAAGTAATCAACTGTGACGACGATGTATTTGTGTCCATTGCTAAATGGGGGGTTACAAATCATGAAGTCGATGCCCCATTTACAAAAGGGGTCGGAAGTAATGACTGGGTGGAGAAGAGCAGGTGGTGCTCATGCTTTGTTGGCATAAAGTTGACATTTATTGCATCTATTCATGGCATGAATGCAATCGTGAAACAATGTAGGCCAAAAGTAACCTGCTCGGATGATTTTCTGAGTAGTGGACATTCCCGAAAGATGTCCCCCACACACGCCGCTATGGCAGTCATTCAAGATTCTATCAGCCTCGTCAATAGTCAAGAATCGACGAAGTATGGTGTCGACCCCTCGTCGATATAAGATATCTTTGATGAGGAGATATCGGGGGGCCTAGTGGAGAATACGACGACGATCATCTCATGAGAGGTGGTTACCGAACTTTTGGGTTCGGAGGTAGACGAGGATGTCGTCGTACCAAGGATCATCAGAAGTGATATAAAAGAGATGTTCATCGGGGAAGTTGGTATTGACGGGGGCACTGGTAGTATAAGAGAGGAAGGTCGTGACAAGTTCGGTGAGGAGGAGATCTTTCTTGCTCTTAGGTGTTGAAAATTTGAGATCGTACTCCTGAAGGATAACGATCCATCGGGCAAATTTGCCATTAATTTGCCGACGACTGAGAAAGTATTGCATGGGGTTGGAATCTGCTATGACTTTAGTCGTGCGAAGCATAATGTAATGGTGCAGTTTCTCGACTGTGAGGACGACTGCAAGGGCTAGTTTATCTTCGTGATTATACTTCAAGGGTGGCCCTGAAAGGTTTTTACTAATGTAGTAAATGACATGCTCACGATCGTCATCGCCGATTTGAACAAGAACTCCTGCTATTGAGACAACTGATGATGATATGTAGAGGATATAGTCACGATTATAGTTGGGTGAACTAATTAAAGGGGCGTTAGAAAGTGTCATTTTGAGATCATCGAACGCTTGTTGGGCATGTTCATCCCAGTGAAATGGGATGTCGTGGCATAGTAAGCGAAGGAAACCGTGTGCTCGAGTGGCATAGTCTGGGACAAATTTCCGTAGAAAGTTAGCTTTTCCTTGTAGGCTCTGGAGTTGGCGTAAATTTTGGGGGGTTAGAATTTCTGTGATGGCTTGAACTTTGAGGGGGTCTATGGTAATACTGCTTTCGGAAACGATGAATCCAAGGAGGCGCCCGTCAGTGATGCAAAACACACACTTGAGGGGGTTCAAGCGGATGTTGTACTGACGACATCGTTGAAAGATGATCCGTAAATCATCAAGATGCTGGGTGTGTTTTTTGGATTGAGTTGTGAGATCATCCAAGTATGCGAGGATGATATGAGCCAGATCGTGAAAAATGTATGGCATATCCTGTTGGAAAGTTGCGCCAACATTTTTTAAGCCAAAAGGCATGACACGATATGCAAAAGTACCCCAAGGGGTGGTGAATGTGATTTTGTATTGATCGGCTAGGTAGATTTGGATTTGGTTATAGCCAAAGAAACCATCCACGAAGGATAAAACCTCGTGGCATGCGCAGTCGTCGATAATTTGATCGATGAAAGGTGTTGGAAAGTTGTCTTTGGGATAGGCGTGATTGAGATCACGAAAATCCGTACATACACGGATAGTGCCCTGTTTTTTGTTAACGGGTACAGGGTTGGAAACCCATAACGTATAGGCGATGGGGTAGATGAACCTCGTCGCTCGTAATTTGTCAATCTTGGTTTTAATGGCCACTGCTTTGGATGGGTGTAGCGGTCGTTGTTTTTGGCACACCGGTGTGATATCAGGCCAGGTGTCTATGCAATGTTCGACAATAGAGGGATCAAGGCCAGGCATCTCTGTGTATGACCAGGCGAAAATATCTCGATACTCTTGGAAGAGGGCTTTGTAGGTGGTGATTTCTTGAGGAGTTCATGCGGCGCCAATGGTGATTTCCTCTACGACTCCATTTCTGATGGAAATATTGATTTTGATGGTAGGGGAAATGTTGGCCATGTTGCCTTCCTCAAAAGCATCAGGGGCAGGGATGGGGTTGTTGAACCAGTCGATATGCCCCGATGGGATAAAATCCTTGATTTCGACTGTGTACATGGGGTGTTGGTTAGGAGGCTTGAAGGCTTCCTGTGAAAAGAAATGCGCTCTGTGGTGTAACGCATCCCATGGGCAGTCGGGGGTGGTTAATTCCTCAAGTATGTCCTCGTCATAGTGGAATTGGCGAGAATACAAGGGATTGTAAAGAGTGATATCGGTGACTGTCATCATATGGTTACCCTCTGGTGATGAAGAAGTGGGGGGAATGAAGCAATGAGATTGCAATGGTTCTCTTGACATAAACCAAATATCGAGGTATTGGGGAGTACTAGTGGTAGTTGGACGTAAAATTTACGTGGGGAAATGAATGGGAGAATTGGAGGGATTTGGGGGTAAATCCTTGTGTAAGTCATCCAAAAACCATGGAGGAAGCGGGAGTGCTTCTGGTTCAGGAGAAATAACATGACGAATCTCTAGTGATGAGGTAAGGTCAATCATGGACTCTGGAGGGGGTACAGGAGTTTGAATCAGGGGCATATGGTGTTGCCTGTATTCAATGACATTGGACATTGGTATGTAAAATGATCTAAGGATTCACATAGAGAGCAAGGGCATCTCATATGTTCGTTGACTGAAATCGTGACATAATGGATGTCAGTGATTTTTTGTGGGGATGATGTCATTGGATTGGGTCTGTGCTGGAAGCTTTGGCGTACTGCTACTAATGTCTGTCGAAATTGAGGTAGAGATGGGCAATGGTGTGTATAATGGTCATATTCTGAACATATGGCGCAAGCGAATTTGGTTCACATCCCTTTGTTACTTTCGTTAGGGGAGGTAGCGGCAATACTTTATAAAGTGACGAACGGTGATGGTGTTTGATTGAGTTGAATTAGGTTACGTAATTCGGGTAGAGATGGGAATTTGTTGGTTGGGTGTCCATCTTTCTCACATAACGCGCAAGGAGGTTGGACGTGTGGGGGAAGTGGAGCTGTGGGATCCTTCTTTTTTCGCCTACCCCCAACTATGGCAGGGAGGTTAATCAGTGGGGGTGTAGAGGGTATGGTGGGAGTGAGTATGGGAATCGTCATTGGGATTCCTTTTGTTTGGGGGGGAAGGGATGGTTGAGGAACCAACTTTGGTGGATGTAAATACCAAACTGGGATTGCCAACACCATATTAGGGAGAGTAAGTGTTGCGGCTACTAGGAAAGCTTGTACAGCTGGTGGAGGGTAAAAGAAGGGGATTTGAGTAATGGCTTGGGGAACTGTCTCCCAGACTGGGATATGGCCTTGGGGTGAGGTGAAATTGTGAACTAGTGGAGCCAACTAGTTCGCAGGAGGCTCGTGAGGGGGGGGCTATGTGACTAGTGGGACATCAGATATGAGAGAAGCTTCCCTGGGAGGAAGGGTATTCTCAAGGTTAGTTCCTTTGGATGATACGACACATACCTGATTGGAAGGATGAAGGAGCGGTGGTGCCCCATGGTAAGTTCCTAACAATGATGGGTCTTTGAAAATTTTGGGACCCATTTCGATGAGTGGGTATGCTTCAGAATTACTGTGGACAAGGGGGAGAATGTTATTGATGTTGGCAGAAGGGTTAGGCTCATAATGTGAAACTTGGTCAATTGTTATGATCTTCCCGTTATGGGGGAACATCATGGTTCGAAAGACGGAAGAGGCAACTGCCTTCATAGCGTACATGTAGCTATGACCAAACAAGAGATTGTAATTGAGTGGGGCATCGATAACTTCAATGTCAATGAGAATGGTCTTGCCCTTGAGTTCTACAGGGACATTTTGGAAGAGCCCTTTGGGAGAAGATGGTCGTCCGTCATAAGCTCTTAAGGTAATGGCATATGGTATTAGTTCGGGGGAACCAAGTTTCTGCCATACAGACTTGGACATGATCCATGTGGATGCGCCTTCATCGATGATGCATCGATGAACTGTGAAGTTTCGAATTTTTACTGGGATTTGAAAAGCAATGAGAGCAGGGAGACGAGGCTCCCCACTGTCGAGATCAATTGTGATGAGTTGAGTATCTGCGGGGTCAACTGCCCCCAAGGCGGAAAGTAATGATTTCCGCTGAGTAGGACAAGTTTGAAGGACTTCTAAGACTGACATGGCAGCCAGGGATTGTGCTAAGTCATTGACCAAACTGTAATTATGAGCTTCCCTAGTCTACGGGTTGTGGACATTCTCGCACAATGGGATACGAGGGATGCGAAGAGTTGTTTCCGCATTAGGGCGAGGGATCATCAAAGGGGGTCTCGTTGGTGCTGGGAGTGTTTCTGGGGGAATGGGAGGAGACTCAGTGGGTGCCCAGTATTGACGACTACGTGTTTGTAGAAGGACTTCTTCCTCACTGGTGAGTAGGATAGTACGATCTGCGGGATTGTTTGGATTGAGATATTGTCCCAACTATGATTGGGTAGGTTGCACGTCCTATTGGGTGTTCATCACACTCTGGTTCGAAGATTATTGTTATTTTTCCCTTGACGTCTGTTGTTGTTGCCCCCTTGGGGGTTTTGATTCCCTTGGTTCTGGTTGCCCCCAGTAGGTTGGTTCTGTTGGGGTTGATTCCCGCCTTGACCTGGGTTGTTATTGTTCCGGTTTTTTCCTTTCTTTTTGGCATTATTCGACTGATTGGTTGGATTTACTGTATTCAGCTGTTCAAAATTTTGATATTGTTGAATGGGAGAGGGTTGAACAAAATTCACCCCAGCGTGAGGGTGTCCTTGTGGTGGAGCCATGGGTTGGAGAGGGCCAGGGAATGGAAAGTATGGATTATTTTGTGGTGATGATCTGTAAGGTACATAGGAAGGCGTGGTGCTTTCGTTAGTACTTAGAGTATAAGTTGAGGTAGAGGGGGTACCAGAATTTGTTTGGATAGATGGGTGTATGGTGGGTGTTGGCGGTGGCCCACTGATGGGTGGAGGAAGAGCAACATGGTATGGTTGTTGATAAGGGGGTGGAGGGTAATAAGAGGTTCCCCCATATGCCGACGGATATTGAGGTGTGCCATACATTGGTGGTTGTTGGGGTTGTGGTGCGTGGTATGTGATGTTACCAATCTGTTGCGCCTCTTTTGTCACCTAAATGAGCAAAATAGAGGTGCTTACAAGCTTAGTTGGGTTAGCTAAGCAATACAACAGTAAATGAAAGGGTTAGAAAAAGAAACATAAAAGACTAAGCAAAGAATTAAACTAGAAAATGAAAGAACAACTAAACTATTGAACATAAGGACATAAGAACAAGAAGCAAACAAGACTCATGTCACCAATGGCAAGGATTATATTAGTGAAAAGAAAACACCAAGAAGAAAGAGGACTTTGGGTCCCTTCTTCCTCCGAGGGAGGGCTATTTGACCCCCACAACTAAGCTCTTCTTACAACTTTGAAACTTGAAAGAAATGGTGAAAGAATCCCAAGCTAATCCACTCAAGAGGTGAGATGGATTGCCCCAATGTAATGGTGCTAGTATGCTCTTGATGAGAAAAGAGGATTCCCCAAGAGAATAGCAGCAGCATAACCTTGCAAATGAATTCCTTAAAAATGTAGTGCACCCATGGCCTTATTTTATAGCACCACTTTGAGGTATTGTGCAACCAGCTTTAAGTGTGAAAATGAGTTGTTTAGGGCATTTTTAGGTCTTTGACCAGCCACCCAATCGGATCCAGCCGAGATTTGGATGTCAAATCAACTTGGAAGTTGAACCAGAAGTGGGTGGGAGGCCGACCAATCTCATAAATGTGTCGTTCTCAGGTGGGTGTGGCTTTTAGCGATCACAGTCGCGCATGTGCGCTTTTCGCGCGTTTCTGGTTTGCACATGTGCGCGCGCGCCCTGTGTAGTCATAGCACACCTTAATTTTATCACTGGTTGTATAATTTTTGGACCTTTTAGAAATGTTTTTTGGTAATTTTGGTCCATGGGTGACCTCATAACTATTTGAATATGCTGAATTCCTGTAACCATTTGCGGACGAAATTTCAGTGATAACAGTTAGTAGGAAGGATGTCAGTCTGTAGTTGGTTTTGTATTAAGTGTTAGTCTTTTTTGAAACAACAATAAAACTTTGATTGGATAAGGTTGGTCTGGTTTCCTTTTTGGCAGACCAATACCCCAACCTTATAGGTTTTAGTCCAGGAAAAGACAGTATGGTGTTTAGTTATTCTGGTTTCCTCTTGGCAGAACAACAACACCCCTTTTTTGTACATTATTTACAGAAGTAATATAGTTTCCTTTACTGATTTATATAATAATAATAATAATCTATTTTTAAGGTCACGGCCAAGCCAGCACACCAAATTGGTGTATGAGACCCCCTTGTTTGTGGGACAAGGGATCCCCCTCCGCCCAGCGATTTGACTGGTAAAGTCTACGAAGGTATACATACCCTACCCCCCTCTGGATTTGAACCTATGACCTCTTAAGAGGAAACACATGTTCTTAACCATTAGGCCCACTCAGGTTCTTGTTAAGAACCTGAATAGATCTACAAATATAATAACCACAAATATTGAATACACAATAGATCCATAGAGAAAGATAGAAGAAACCACACTTTATTATTACCAAACCCTTGAGGTAGGGCAACACCATACAATGGATCCTGTTATGGAAGGGATCCTCTCCTGTTTACTTGCCTCTTCGAGGGGGCATCTTCCTATTGAGCTACCGCTCCAAATACAATTTGGAGCGGTAGCTCAATAGGAAGATGCCCCCTCGAAGAGGCAAGTGATATTATTTTTATAATTTTAATATAAAAAATTTATAAACATTTTGCACAATTCATTTTAAATTTCAAATTTAAATCTATTTTCATCTTTTTAAATCTTCTTATTATTTAATTAAAATTTAAATTCTACAGTGTTATGATTATAATCTCATCCTTTAAGATGTCGAAATCCATTTAAAATAGCGAAATTATAATGTAAACAAAGAATTGCTTCGCTTGCAAATTTTTTAACTTACAAATTTGAAATTTCAAGAGTAAAAACGATTTAATTGACCTTCAAACTACTCAACCTAAATTAATACCGTGAAAAAAAAGTTAAGTATAATATAAGGTTTTAAATTTTACACAGTTTAACTCATCTAACGAACTTATCGCCATCAAAATATATAAAAATTATTTCCATGATTGAGTGACTTATATACATTATTATAAACCTTAAATTTATCAAAAAATTTCATCTTTATTCAACTCATTTAACGAACTTATCGCCATCAAAATATATAAAAGTTATTTCGATGATTGATTGATTGATTGAGTTATATATTTATTATAAACCTTAAATTTATCAAAATTTTAAGTTGTTCATGATTTCAAACCTTAAATTTATCAAATTTTTAAAATGATTTCATTGCATTTTTTTTAATTTTAAATTTTAACATATGATTAGTTAACTTTTCAATGTTATATTTTTTTCACTTTATTTATTGATGTAATTATTATTTATATTATATTTATTATAATAATAAAATTAATTTGAAAGGTTGATTGAAAAAGTATTATCTATTTTATCTAGAATCATTACTCATATATTAAACTAGATATTTTACATAGATATTCAACTTTATATTAAGACTTCGTATGGATTTTCTAATATAAATATATTTATAATTATTTATAAGATTTCCAAAAATATTAAACAATTATTGGATTGATAAATTTACTAATTTATTTCTTTTTTTTTCTAATATTTTCGTGACTTGTAGGACTAGTCTTTGTTTAAGAAGTCATGACTCAATGGCATTTAAGTTCTCAAAATCACTCAAGGATTACATCCGGTCTACGCCACGTTAACCCTTAGCTAGTTGGATTTTATAGGTGTCTTCTCTCGACTACAGTGGGTCTCGAACCTGGGTCACCCTACAAACGAAACTCTTTAAAACCAATCATGCTAGCGGTATTTGACTTAAAATTTGAAGGACATGGGGGTGAGCTTTGATCCACTTATGTGTGCATGTGTCATGATATCATTTTCTATAATATCTATGGGTGCAACCACACATTCGACCACTACCTCAAGGTGCCCCCATGGCTTCATGTTATGCCCTCATGGGAATTGAACCTTACTCAACTGCGAAAAACTCATTGCTTTCCACCATTGGATCTAACCCCTTTGGGCTAATCTATTTATATTTCAATGTCACATCGAAATATAAATAAATTAATTGATTTTATTCTTTTAATATTTATATTAACATTGTCCCCGAGGTGTAGGACAGTCGGTGACGGAGTGTGTTGTTAAGCCACTCCGTGTTGAAAAGTCACCGGTTCGAACCCTGCAAGGACAAAAAATCCAACCATGTTAAGGGTTGGTGTGGCTCAAGCCGGGTGCGATCCCCGAGTGATTTTGACGGCTTAGATGCCCCTGAGTCATGGTTTCTCAAGCCAAAGGTTAATCATGTTGCCAAGAAGGTCCAAACAAATTAATAAACAAAAAAAAATATTTATATTAACATTAGGGGCGGCAGGTGCGGGGGGAGTCATATTTGACTTCGAAGGAAATCAAATCATTGAATATTCATGGGATTGGGAAACAACACCTTGCAGTATTTATGGGCGTGCAACTAATCCAAGTAGACAAATCAGTGCAAGTCCTTGTCATCGGTGACTCTTATCTAATCATAAAAGGGCTTTGGAGAAGGAGTAAAAATGCACACTCTAACCTTAAGCTGATACATCAAAGAATCATGAGCTCAGAGCAAGAATTCAAAGCAGTGGATTATTATCACATCTATAGAAGGAAAATGAGAAGGTTAATAGCCTTCCAAAAGTGGCAAAACAATTGGCATGAGGCAACATTATAATCAATGAGGAAATTTCATTAGTCCACCTCCCCTAGTCCAATGATGCAATTATGCAAAAAAACATTAAGGCCCATTAAAATTTGTTGAATCAAGACATTAACTTCAATAAAGAAAGGATTAGGAGGGGATGTGACCCCACCTCCCATCCGCATTAAGGTTAATTGTGTCACCAAGGCACATGATGCATCAAGAGTTCCCCATATACCCATGACATGAGGCCCCACCTCCCGTCACGACAAGCGAACCTCTCTTTGCGTGCATGTAATTAAACCCACCTCAAGTTAATAGTCGGATCCATATGTGATTTCGTCTACGCTCTTGGCCCAAATCTCCGAAGCCATTCCCCTCGACTCTTTTAGCATCTTAGTCCACATAAGGGATGCATTATGATCTAATATTTATGTCATGGTTCACCTTCGTGCCACATCATTTCAATGTATGGCGTTGTCCTCCCACATTTTGAATTTATAGGTAGCAAAGTTGTCTTGGAAGAGCTTTAGGGTGGAGGCGTGTTGAGTAGGAACACTAGCCGGAAAGAATGGAAGGTTGTTAAATCGTGAGGTGGAGGTGTATCTCTAGTTGTGGGTGAGGACCTAATGGTAAATTATATAGGTGAATTGGAGGGCTAGGCTTTGGTAGGGAAATTTGTGGTAGAAGGATGTTAGTTGGATCCCTTAACTCATGGATGGAATCCAATTGGGTCTCGGCCTTGGGTTACGCTCTGATTTTTCATTTGTTGAAAAGAGGTTGGATAGGGTTCATATTATGCTCAGAGGAGGATGCTGGGAAATTTTCGGTGGGGCACTAGTTTTGAGATCGTCATTTGTTGTGTGCAAATCCCTAACATTTGGATTTTGATGCCAAGGAGGAAGTTTTGTCGAGCTTCCCTACCTGGATTAAACTCCCCAATTTACCCCTTGAATTCTGGACAAACTCTAGTTTGAAGGAAAATGGAGAATTTTTTGGTACATTTATCACTTCTAACATAAGTTACAAGTCTAGAAATTATTACTCTATGGTGCAAATCCTAGTGGCTTTGGATTCTCAACAAGGTCTCCATGAATCCATATAACTAATGTTAGGGGATACTGTTGATCTAGATATATGCCATATATTTCAACACTTAATTGTCAACCCAGGAAGGTAGACTTTGAGGAACCAATACAATATGTACAGGAATGGAGTCAAACTTATCTTGCTCATAGAAATCTCAAATCTTCACACCTCTATCTAATTCATAATGAAAATGCTCCTACTAATGAAATTCTTTGAAACAATCCACTTGAAGTAGTCTAATTGAAATAACCTTGCTACAACTATAAATCTAACCTTTGGTTTCTTAAAAGGAAAATGATCCACAATACTCCTTCCTCAATCATTTCTTCATTACATCCAACTTCGAGCTATCATTAGAGAATACTAAGAATTATGAGTTCATAATTACAATCATGACTGCAACTAGTTCCATCAATTTCTCAGGATAAGAATCTTAACTCAAGGGGGGGCTGCAAACCTGGGCAAGGGGCCCTTCCTATCCAAGTTGCATCTATAATCAACTATCAATCCATTCTCATAAACAAGCTTAAGAATTAATCAAAGATAGAAAACTAAAATAAGAAATGTGTTCTTGTTCTATTCCATCTACAAACAAATGATTACATTCCTCTATGCTCTGTTCTATCTATCAGCTATTCCCCATCATATCTACCTACATCTCTCATTTCGATCCTCCCTTATATAGAATTTTGAACCCCCCCTACATACTAGCCTTTTGGTATCTTCCCATATCCCAGAATAGATAACATAATTAATGTAACAGTTACATAAGGAATTGAATATATATTTTGCATTAATACAAGAGAGAAATGATGGGCTCAACATCACAGAGATAGTATAACCATTGCGCCAATGTAGGAGAGAATATTGTGATTCCTTTTAACTGCCTTAGTCTCATGACACAAAGTGTCATCAAGACAAGTTGTCATTTATTTATAACTGAAATAGAGCATGCGCTGGTTGTTTACGAAGATTCTCATGGAGGGATCATCCTTGAAACATTCATCCTAGTGCTAGAACATCAACATTAGTACATGAATCCATAATATAATATTATAAGTGAGATTGTGCATTAAAAACTCTCAAAACTTAACTAAAAACAAGAGAACTATTAAAGACAAGTTTTTGGGTCTTTAGATACCGATTTAAGTCAATGTTTAAACCAAAGTTATACAAAATGAGGGGTATAAGACTGTTAGAAAGATCATATGAAAAAGATATAAGGCATAAAAATTGATCAAATTTGGGTCCTAACATTCCTCCCAAACCCAAAGTTTTGCATGTCCTCATGCAAAGAAAAGTCCCTGAAAATTTCTAACTTTGTGTAGTATCTGGAATGGCTTCTGCCTCATCTGCTTCATCAACCTCATTTTCCGCTTCCTGCCCTGTACTGTGAAGTTGCTTCCTAAGAGATCGGTTTTTAATTAGAAGTATGCGACTCTCCCGATACTTGCGATTGAGTCTTGACTGAAGCTTCCTATTTTCAAAACTGAGTGTATTGGCCTGAGAACGAAATTTATCTATTTGTGCACACATATCAGACTCCTGAGCCCGAGATTGAGAAAGGTGACCTTTCAATGTAGTGTTCTCAGTTTTAAGCAATTCATCCAATACCTCATATTCATGCAAATTCTCTTTTAAGTGTGCATTCTCTGTCTGTAACTTAAAGAAATTTTTAGGAGAAATTATCTTGGGACTACCCAGTCCTGTAGGATTATGTGGAGGTGAACTAGATTGGGAGAAACGTGGAGGTAATTCCTTCTTTAAATTTACTAGGACATCTGCAATGGCTGATGAGCCTCCTTCTATTTCATCATCAATATCTATATAGAGTTTCATTTGAAATTTAGGGGAAGGATTATCAAGATTGGGGTTCTTAGATGTCATACTTCTAGTCATTTTCTTGAATTCGGGATCTAAAGATGACATTTCTCCTATCACTTTGACCTTCCTCTTTTTACCAGTGTGAGAGAGAGACCTTTTAATTCTGGTAGGGACATTAGGACTCCCTATCTTTCTTCCAGACGTAGACAAATTTCCAGCTATGAAATTATTCTAGGTGTTTTTACGGCTTTTTAATTCAGTCATGATTAATAATTTAATTAGCCCATGATGAAACAAATGTTGCTCAGGGTTTACAACTGACCTCTTCACTGTTTCACACATTTTCTCCAAACTCCTCCAAAGAAAATAAGGAAAATCCATTTCCTTACCTTGTGCAAAATGTTGTAAGATGCGGATATGATAGGTGAAAGTCAGATTGTATCGCCCTTCACAAGTCAGATATCATTTGAGGACAATTAATGGTTTCTTCCATTCCTCCTTAAGCCAAGCCCTTGGAACTCCTTTAGACCAATCTGCATCATGATACTTTTTCTTCAAAAACCGATTCCTCTCTGATATTGGCAAATTCTGCTTCTTAAACCATTTTTCACCAGTTTGAGGCAAGCCTGTAGCTGCAACAATAGTCTGCTCTGTAATCTCCATCACAATATCCCTAAATCAAGTAACCCTGCGATCAAACCCTTGAGAAAACAAAAGTGAGATGCTACTATCGTGCCATGGAATTTTTCAAAGCACCTATGCCATCCTCGGCTGCGAAACATCTCTCGACAAGCATTGTACTCTGGTGTTGCCTCTAGATCTTGAATTGAACCTGGTTCATAACGAATAGCCACCATTTTTGGAAAAAAAATGCAACAGGAAATCATTCAACAACAATTCAGAACCAAGGAGGGATATAACGATATGTTGATAGGGCTTATTTCAAATCTCGATAGTGGTTAGGTGAATAAGGGCACATAAAATAATGATGGAAAATAGTATAGAGATGTTTAGAATTTGGAAGTGGGGAAACAAGTTTGCAGTGAAGGGATAAATGGCAGGTACAAGAATGAAATCATGTTTTATATGGAAGTAATCATGTCAGGGTAAAGACTTGAAAAGCATAAGGATAGATGGACAAGTACAGGAATGAATCTTGTCTTGTATGAAGATAATCATTAAAGAATAAGTCTTGTCTTGTCATACGAAAAGCCTCTACAAACTTATAAAAGACCTTGGCATACCATTAAAGGGCATATTTCGAATCACTAAAAGGATTCGAAATGTCAAATGAGAAACGGAGGTTTGTCAATCAAGGATAACCAAAATGAGGAATATTTAGATAAACTGAGCATAATTCAGATACAGGGTTGTACTTGTTCGTAATTTTCTTCTTGTATTTAGTCAAATTAAGAGTTTTTAAAAATGCATACCTCAATATTGTTGTTGTACCTGTACCAAATGTGCAGATCAAGATCAGATGGTGACTATGTCCTCCAAGAAGTTGTTGATTGATTGTTGAAGTTATCCTCCCATAAACTATGTGGATTGTTGATGTCCATCTTTGGTACCGAAATAATGATGCAGAGAAATTTTTTTAATCTAAACTCTATAGAAGAACAGAGTTGTCGAGCCAACTGATTGCTTATTCTTGCAAAAGTAAAAAAAAAATGATTGGTACATTTTTACTGACTATTTGCAACATTTTATTCCTACCTACTTGAAAACAAGACAAATCTTCCTTCAAGTAAAGGTTGATTTCCAGAGAAACCATTCACGCATCAAGATAGAAAGTAACCTCTTGTCCAAATAAAAGAATTGTACCTAAATTGTTGAATGGATATGAGGAACCAACAAGATGTTTATTGCCAGATCCAAGAGAACCTGAAGAAGGAATCTTTCTTGAGGCCTCATAATAGATCGAAACCAATTTTCTATAAATTCTTGGATACCCTGGTGCTCTTGAGTTTTAATACTATCAATATCCATACTCTGCAGCCCTTCAAATATCTGATCTTCATATCCTTGACCACCCACAGGAGGTAAGCATGCAAGAAACTCTTGACTTCCTAGTTCCAATGCTTGTTCTATACCTAATGAAGTTTCTAATCTCTTGACCTCTTTTGCAGGCAGACATGCATGCTTGAAGGAGCCTACTAAATCTAGTGATTTGTCTTTGTCTACAGATAGATCTTCAAGCTCCATCAGAATATTAGAAAGATGTTGAAGTAACACCCTCCTTCTTTCAATAATTCTTGAATCCATCTGAGTGATTTTTGTTGGTTTTTTTTGAAAATTTATTCAATTAAAATCTCAAAAAGCCACACAACCTTCCGTCTTACAGCTCCTCCTCCCCCTGGCCTTCAACAAACACAACACAATCCATATTCCCCAATCCTTTTTAGAGCCTCCCCGACAACGGCGCCAAAATGTTGAGCTAGATATATACAATATACTCCAACACTTAATTGTCAACCCGAGAAGGTAGACTTTGAGGAACCAGTACAATATGTACAGGAATGGAGTCAAACTTATCTTGCTCATAGAAATCTCAAATCTTCACACCTCTATCTAATTCATAATGAAAATGCTCCTACTAATGAAATTCTTGGAAACAATCCACTTGAAGTAGTCTAATTGAAATAACCTTGCTACAACTATAAATCTGACCTTTGGTTTCTTAAAAGGAAAATGATCCACAATACTCCTTCCTCAATCATTTCTTCATTACATCCAACTTTGAGCTATCATTAGAGAATACTGAGAATTATGGATTCATAATTACAATCATGATTGCAACTAATTCCATCGATTTCTCAGGATAAGAATCTTAACTCAACTTGATATCCTAGATCATTACTTTCAGATTTCACCAAATCACTTAATCTGAGATTATGTTATTAAACCAAGTATTCTCTTAAAATCAAATGACTATCCAAATGTGAACTTAAACCAGCAACCAATCCTTATAACTTCAAAACTTCAACATCTTAATCCAAATAAACTGAACCAATGTGTAACACATTCTGCTGAGAAATGAAAACTGAATTGAAACCACTCAAGCTGCTAACTATAACCTTATTACTCCTTAACTGTTGTAAGCAAATGAAAACTCCCCAAATCATGAACAGGACTGAAATTAAATTGCTATAAATTAATCAAAGTTTCTAAAAAAAAGAATCTACAACAATCCTTCCATTATGACTGAAGATGCACTGCAAACCTGGGCAGGGGGCCCTTCCTATCCAAGTTGCATCGATAATCAACTATCAATCCATTCTGATAGACAAGCTTCAGAATTAATCAAAGACAGAAAACTAAAATAAGAAATGCGTTCTTGTTCTATTCCATCTACAAACAAATGATTACATTCCTCTATGCTTTGTTCTATCTGTCAACTATTCCCCATCATATCTACCTACATCTCTCATTTCTATCCTCCCTTATATAGAATTTCAAACCCCCCTACATACTAGCTTTCTGGTATCTTTCCATATCCTAGAATAGATAACATAATTAATGTAAAAGTTACATAAGGAATTGAATATATGTTTTACATTAATACAAGAGAGAAATGATGCGCTCAACATCACAGAGCTAGTATAACCATTGCGCCAATGTAGGAGAGAATATCATGATGCCTTTTAACTGCCTTAGTCTCATGACACGAAGTGTCATCACGACAAGTTGTCATTTATTTATAACTGAAATAGAGCATGCGCTGGTTGTTTACGAAGATTCTCAAGGAGGGATCATCCTTGAAACATTCATCCTGGTGCTGGAACATCAACATTAGTACAGGAATCCATAATATAATATTATAAGTGAGATTGTGCATTAAAAACTCTCAAAACTTAACTAAAAACAAGAGAACTATTAAAGACAAGTTTTTGGGTCTTTAGATACCGATTTAAGTCAATGTTTAAACCAAAGTTATACAAAATGAGGGGTATAAGACTGTTAGAAAGATCATATGAAAAAGATATAAGGCATAAAAATTGATCAAATTTGGGTCCTAACAGATACATCTTACATGCAACCCTTGTATTTTCTCGATGTACCCTTATGGTGCTTGCAATGTCATAGGGTGCAACACATACTATCAGACTCTGATTTTTCTTTTCAAAAAACGTTTCAGGGTAATGCTTTATAGGCCTCAAAAGAAAGGACTACACCCGCCAATGATAATCATGGGTCAAGAGTTCCAGTCTTGGAATCTTCTTGTTTGAGCAGTGGAGGAAGGGGAAACAATGAACAAACTAATGGTTCAACAAAGTTGGGAGAAAAACATAATTTATGTGTTAGAGACATTCATGTACAAGTGAATGGAGGTACGTCAGGAAAAGTGGATGCAAATGCCCAGGAAGACATTTTTGGAGAATACTTGGACCATCGGCCTCTCAATGGAGAAAATTGGAAGCACATTGGAGCAGTAGCATGACCTCATCTCAAACTAAGGGAAAGAACCTTCTATCTCTAAATCCTATTCCACCTTCTACTCCTTCACCCTTAGGGAGTACTTTACATGTAAGAAGGCTCAATCCTAGACCATGTACCTCTAATGGGGTGGCCTCATTATTTTCCTCTCCATCTTTGATATCCTGAGGTGGCAAGCTAGTTCTGATAAAGTTTGTAATATAAGTTGTTCTTGTCTATTTGCATCTCTTGGCTCTCATTCTGAAAAGGGGTTTTGACCTGTATACAAAAGTTGTGTTTTAACTACTTATGGAGGGTAATTCCAAGTATTTAGGTTCACATTTGGTAAAATGGAAATGTCTCTCCAAGTTTAAAATCCTAGGAGGTTGGGGGTTAAAATACATATGGGTATTCGGCTATGCTTTGGCTGCAAAGTCGTTATGGGTCTCCTGACTTGCAACTGTCTTTGGAGGCATATATTGGTTGCTAAATATATAGAGTTGGGAAATATTTTAGACTATATTCATAAAAGAAGAAAACCCACCAACAATGTATTGAATCAATGGAGGGCTATCACCCTATCTTTTCCAATTATTGGTCAGTTCTTGGCATGGAAAATAGGCTCCCAAAGTTAGGTAAATATTACGATGGATACCATTGTTGGTTGTGGGGAGTGTATCTTTTAGTGGTAGATCTTTGAAAACTAGACATTTACACACTTAACCGAATTGGTGACAACATTTCTTCTTTTATTTGGCATCAACATTGGCTATCAATGAAGACTCTAGGGTTGGAGAATCATTGGCGTGAGGTTTGGACTCATTACACGTGAGAGCTAAGGAGAGCTCATGTTCATTTAATGGATACAAAGGAAGAACTTCTCTGGTATTTCAACAATTTGTGGGGGCATTCTACAAAAAAATATTTGTTATCGAGGCATGATGTTTGACAGAGACAACTCTTGTTGGTGGTATAAGTAGCTTTGATAAATTAAAGGGCCGCCAAAAGGAATTATCTCTTTTTGGCTTGCTCTCAAGGAATGTATGTTAACTTGGGATGGATTGCAACGACGTGACAAGCAAGGTTGAGGCTTTTGAGTTCAAGGTCGAGGAACGTAGTGATGACAATTGCAGATATATGAACTCATACTCGTTGAGTTCAAGATCACACAGATACTACACCTACCCTTCAACACTAACAAAACTCCCAGTGTTGACCTCGACTTTGCTTGCATGATTTTGCTTCTTGTCACATGTGGAATCATTCCAAATATATAGGTGGCACTTGTGTTGATATATCAGCAATGACAGATTGAATACTCTATGGGCATCACTATCCACGTGGAAAAATTCAAATTCCTCATACAGTCTGAGTGGGCCTAATGGTTAAGAATATGTTTTTCCTCTTAAGAGGTCACAGGTTCAAATCCAGAGGGGGGTAGGGTATGCATACCTTCGTAGACTTTACCAGTCAAATCGCTAGGCGAAGGGGGGTCCCTTGTCCCACAAACAAGGGGGTCGCATACACCAATTTGGTGTGTTGGCTTGGTCGTGACCTTAAAAATAGATTATTATTATTATTAATATTTTTTTGCGTTAAAAGAACAAGGAAGGAATAATTAAAGTTCAAAAAACTTTCATTTCTTCAACTTTCCTCTTTTTGGGGGGTTGAAAGAGCAAGGAATGATTGAAATTCAAGTGAATAATCTAGGTAGTTTATGAGATAAATTTAATTGATAGTAGTAAATAATTTTTCATGGTGTGGATAAACAAAATTGAAATTTGTTGAATAATTTATTTTATTTTTTAATGATGAAATAGGGTGTGGGTTAAAAAATAATTTAGACCCTATGGTGTTGGTTAGGGTTTTTCCCTAGCTACACACTCGAGAACTCATTCAATCTAGCCTCACATGGTCATCCTTTCTCCTTCATATGTCAATTATGGGCTTCTCTCCTTAGCGATTGTCATCTTAAACATTTGATTTCTAGCATGGAGGAAACTCTTTCTGCTTCAGTAGTGCATATTTCTTTTGGTGCACTTAGTACTCCCATGCAAGCAAATCTTGGGCAGTTCAAGGGAGCTAGTATGGACAATGGATGTAGGTCTGGTCTTCTTCTTTCTAATGATAATCTAGGTAAAACTTATTTTAGGAGGCTCCATCCATAACTATTTCCATAGTGAAATATGTTGTAGTTTGGGCAACCTTCTACAGTAAAAATGGTTTTGTTACGAGGAAAATCACTCTATGGCATGGGGCAAACCACAATAGACAGAATGACCGCAAAAATCAACACTAATCCCAAGTGTTCTATATAAATGAAAATGCTAACAAGACAATATCAAAATCATACCTCGTCTGGACGTTCGAAGAAGACCATCATTGAGCACACAACTCAAAGCTTTATACCTGCAACTTGTCCTAAAAAACCAAGATACACAAGCATATGGTGATAATATATGATGTTAGCACGTAAAATAGCATAATCCATTAACATACATGTCAAATACGCCCATGGAATATCAATTCAAATATTTGCAAGATATCAATTGAATGAGAAAAGAGTATTTCTTTTAAAATAATTAACAGAAGTATACAAGTGACAAACTTTTGTGTAGGCACGTTTCGGAACCGAGAAACTAAGTCCCTTCCAACTAGGCCTCCACCACTTCAATCCTCCACCAAAGGCAAGCTCATATAAAAGAGACAATGAGGTTCTCCATCAAAGAGGGAAGAGCTTGGGGGTTGAACAGTGTGTTCAAAGTTTCAAGGATAAAGGGATGCAGACTAAATGTGAAGCGAAATCTCTCCAGAGTATCTTTTCTCTCAAAAGTTGAAGTCTCTCCTCTTCCACAGATTAGATATGGATCCATTGATAGCCTTCAAATGGAACTAAAGGGTCGATTCAAAATGTTTCCAGTATATGGAAGGTCAAGGATCATGGATCTCATGACGTGACATGGAAACCCGACACAATTTTTAATTTTGAGCACCAATTTCGATGTACACGGGTTGTAGTGGTGCAACCTGCGTATACACATGGTGTCTAACTGTAAGGTGAATATATGTGGAAAAATATTATTTTTTGGCTCTGGAAGGCACAACAAGGGACTTCAATTCTACATAGGGAAATGGAAAGGCCTTCTAAGAAAGTTGCATGGGGTGAGGAAAAACTTGCTATAACAAATGCCCCATAATGTGTGAGGTTAGAGGATTATGTGTGATGGCCGAAATGCATTATAATTCCCAGAAGTGCAGTGATGGAGACTCGGCTGGAAGTGTTAGTTTCTCATGAGAATATTACAATTCATAATGAATTTGTACACATGGCTACCAATTTGAATTGCACTACAGATCCATGTGGGAATATACCAAACAGTTGTTCATGGCCATGAATAGGAAATACAAAGTAGATACATTCCATAGGTTGCCATAGTCAGGAACAAGGCCCAGTGAAGACCGGTCTCAAAATCAATCTGAAGATATTTGTATACAATGGAGTACAATCTAATCTCCCATGATCACTGAAGTCATATAGGTACCGGTCTAATGAAAGATAGAAAAAACTCAAGAAAGTTGCTACTGTAAATTGAATGTATTCTACACTATCTACCAAAGGTGCAAGTCGACATCATGTGAATAGAGGAGTTGAAGTCGAACACAATGAGACTTTGTTTGATTACCAAAAATTAATATATATCATTAACAAACGCAAGACAGCCTACAAATAATGAAAGTAGGTATTGAGGAACCAAGTACATTCTTACAAGTGTGAATAAAGGTGTTGAGGTCGAATACTTGAAGAATCCATCGATCAGGAGACATTGATGTATTCCCAATTGTTGATGGCGGGAGAACCTGCCACTAATGACTGCAAGCCTCTAGGTACTCATAGGACTCTAGGCCTCGTATCCAGAATAGATGAGCTAAATTCAATGGAAGGAGACCTGTTGAAAGGAGAGAATTAAGGCATCTCTCATCAGTCAACACAAGGTACAAAGCAATAACTTGATGATTTGTAGGAACTCGGATGAAGAGGATGTTCACAAACCAACGTCCTTGTGCGTCTTTCGCATGCACCAGATGAAAGTAGTGCATGAAAAAAACCATTTGAATAGTAGCCAATAAGGAAGACTGGCGACAAAGGTGAGGAAACCACCAATAAGGATAATGGCATCCAAGACATTGCACGAATCCCAATGTGTGAATATATTTATTGTCGTCAAACACAAGGGAAACCCCCTAGTCAGCAACCAATGAGGAGATGTCGATTGTCGGGTTCAAGGTTACCAACCTATAATGAAAGTAGGACCAGGGTGCAAGGTAGGACTACAATTTCATGTGACTCTGAGATACACTGAGGGTATGGCCGACATTCAAATTCAAGAATTCTGAGAAATGGTCGAAACAGGCTTATAGACTTCCTTTGAACAAGAGCATGAGACAAATGGATAACTTAGGCAGCACAAACTTGATGATTGAAACTTCATGATGCAGAAGGCTTCAATGAACCCTCCATAGGGACTGGAAGAATAACCAGTTGGAGGAGTAAAATCTAAGTAACGAGCTCAGCTTCCTAAGGTCATACTAAACCCAAAGTATGGATGACAATGGACTAAAAATTTTGTGCTATGTTCAAAGGCGACATGACTGCTTCCAATATGAGATAATATTATTTCCCCACCCGTCTTTTTCATTTTTTCATAGGCAAATGAATGTTATGATACAAGAGAGGAAACGAGTATCTCAAGTAAGCAACTAGCTCCAAACAGTGGAACATATGTATGCTCAATGCAAGGAAGTGCATGTGGGGCATGGACACTTGGGGGAATGTTTCCTCTTATGGTACAGGGCATCAAGTTGCAAAGGATATAAACAAGGCTCTGCTTGGCTAGTGATGCAAATTGTTGAGGTAAGAGGATTATAACGAGAAAGCGAGAATCGACAATAGGCTCAACACTGCAAGCAGGAGGATGAAGTGAAATTACAACTTAACTCAAAAGAATGTCTTTTTTCTTAGATTTAGTCCCCTAGGCCCGAAAATGTATAAAACAATACCCAGGAGAACTCTTCTAACCAATGTTGACTAGAGTATTTATTTTTCAAAATTAGTCTACTTGGTCTGAAAAAGGGTTAGACTTACACCAAATAGACGTCCTTTCAAATTCATTTAACGAGTGTGAAAGAGACAAGTTCACTCGACAATCTTTTCACTTTTTTAGAGAGTCAGAAAATAGCTTAACTAAGACTCGGGGGGGGAGTCCCATAGGTATAGGTCAGAATGCTTGTGAGTAAGAATATGGGGTTCGAACTCAAAATCATATTGGAACTATCAGGGATTCCCGGTCCTATGGAATAATTTCTGCATGGGCACCAAGTGGCACAAAGGTTATAACTAGGGCGCCCATGTTTGGTAAGCCTCTACCACTCACTAACGACACTTTTAGTATCGGTTAGAAGGTTATGTGTCGCTAATAAATGGGTTCATACCTAAGGCATATGGATCACAGTCATAGGACAATGCAAATATGCAAAATCGAGTGAGAACCTATCCTATATGCTGGTAAAAGAAAATACCTACCAAAGTCATGAACGGGCGGCATGATGTTAGAAACCGCAAAAATCTTTGGACAAAACCACCAAAATCAACTCCTTTCACTGCACTATTAGTCCACTATGTCAAAAAATTAGCATAAACTATGTAAAGTGGACAAAAATTTTCTACTAATAGTAAAAATAACCAATTTTACCATACCATTTGAGTTTTTTACCCACATAGTGCATTTTGGACCATTTTTCCCGCGATCTTCAAGTGTCGATTGCGGGAGCTATGATCAACGGAATTTACAACCATCTGGACAAAGTAAGTGCTCTTGCCCTCCTCTTCATTTCTAGTGGTTTAAATTTCAAATTAAGTCCTCATTTTTTGAGTATTTGAGGGTGTGCCATATAAATTAGGGTGTACACAAGATATAGTTTATCGGATCATGTATATGGAGACATGTATGCGGGCAAAGCAAATATTGTCTGTGTATATGTGGCCCTACACATGACTTCTAGCACTGTAGCCCACATACAAGTCCTCAAACAAGTTTTTAAATGAATTTAACTCAAAAAATGGTTTTCCTTTGGCGGGATGGTTCTTGAATGGAGAGAGAGAGAGAGAGAGCATGAGGAAGTAGATGCATGGAAAGAGATGTAGGGGGCCAACTAGCTCTAAAAATATGTGGCCTTTAAAAAATTTGGGCTCTCAAAGGAATGTGGGCTCAAGTGAGGTTACTCTAAATGCTAGTAAACGTTTGGGATCCGAATACAGAGGCCTTCAATCTCGATGGGAAACCATTGAGGACTGAAGTAGATGACATCTATTTTATCACAAGATTGTCTCGTCGGGGCGACGTGGTGAATATCAAATCCTAGGGGACTGGGTTTGGTATGAACATAGAGGACTACATTTCCACCCACTATGTTGCAGGCACATAAAAAGTTAGGGAGCCAACTCCCCATCAGGGCGATCGAGAACATGATCTTGAAGATCATCGTTCTTTTCCTTACACGATTCTTGGGGTCGGCCTTGTTGCACCAGGAATCAAGGCCACTTATGTTTTATGCAGTGCAAGAGGCTTTCAGACACTCTAAAACCTCAGTTAAAAGAGGAGGATTTTGTCTATCCTTGTGTAAAGGGTTTCTTGATTCAGTTGAATTTGATCTTGTAGAAGATGGGGATTTGATTTTAAACTTTGAACCATGAGAAATTCAGGATTGTGTATGACACCATTGACTCCTTCCTTTGATCCATTGACAAATACCATTTCCTCAACTCATGTGTGGGTTAGAATTCCAAATCTACCCTTGCATTTTTGGGGTTTAGACTCTCTTCAAGCTATTGGCACAACACTTGGAAGATATTATCACCGAAGTTCTGAGACAAAGAGACGAATCACCATTACATACACCCACATATGTGTGAAAATAGAATCCAAGGAAGATTTTTTGGTGGAAATAATTTTGAAAGGTAAAAACTACTCCTATGTGCAAAGGATTGGTTATGAACATGTTTCTTTTTGTTGTATAACTTGCTTTGAAATATGACACTTAACAACGAATTACCAAAACATTCCAAGGCATGTTAAGAAGCTTCAGCGCAAACCCACCTAGTGGGTTGGAGCCAAGGAAGAACATCAATTGGTCACCTAGGTTGATCCATCTAAATTAGACCCTCCCATGGAAGAGCCAAAAAGTGAATAGAAGGGAAACTATGGACACATCATTGGATTTAGAGAAAAAAGGTTACTCCTTCAAAAGAAGACCCTCCAACTCAACAGGGATTAGAGCATCAAGCTTCAATGGAAGAGGAACTTACTTCTCACTTAGTTTTGGATCAAGGTGCAGAACCCCCTAAGGCGATCTAGGTGGATCAAGGTGAAGAAGATGAGATCCAAGAACAATTAGAACCCCTCGATCAAGGCAAATCAGGTGTTGCGTGAATAACAAAGACCTCATAAAAAACAAAGGAAGCTTGGACAATACGTAAAGAAGAAAAAAACTCCTTCTGTAGCATAGCCAATGGTGACACAAAGTCAAACCCATAATCCAACTTAGTTATCCAATGTTTTTGTATTTTAATATGTCAACAATTTGTGAGAATTTACTCATATAAGAAATATCCAAATGAAGTTTTTGTGGACATAAGTATTTTGTGTTTTTGCAAAATAAGGAGTTGAAAATTTTGATTAAAATCCATAGTCAATGAAGAATAGAGCTAGATGTAATTATTCTACAACTTTGTTACAATAGTTTTTTAATATATCAATCTTCCAATTACTTAAAAAAAAACGGAAAAAAAAAAAATAAAAAAAAATTACATTCTTTAAAAAAATTAATTTAATTTATTTTAAATTAACAATATCAAGAATTTATTTTTGTAAGTTAGAAATTGTATTAAAACCCTCAAATCAAAAAAATCACAATTGTCATGCTAGCATAGGAGGTTGTGACAGCATTGCCCTGGTGGGAAACCAATGCTGCCACATGGCCGAAAATACGTAATGTCCATGCAAAACAAGGATCTAATGTGCCACGTAGGGCCAAAATTTCTTATGCTAGACTGAACAGACCAAACCCAAAAGGCTGGACTCATGATAAGACTAAAAAATCCTAAAATTGTGGAGCCGTGCAGGGAAAAAATCTTGTGAATTATACTAGTTGAAAACATAAAAACACAAGGAACCTGAGCCGGAAGGAACTAGCCAATGTCGGGGTCAACCCTCTACTTTGAGAAAACCTAACGCATATGCATGGTGCCTCTGTCGAGCTTGTCTCTGTCCGAGATAGCCTGCTTGAGGTCCTGAAGGAAATTCATCAAAAGATCCACTCAACTCCACCGCTCTATTTCCTTGTGTTGCATCTCATTGATGAGGCCCTTGATGTCCTTGATTCTTCGCTTAATAACGTCCAAAGACTCCTCGAGAACGTCCCTTTCTGTGTAGCAGGAGAAAACAATAGAGAGTGGAGGAGGAGGAGGTGATTCGGAGGAGGAAACAGGGGGGGACGAAGAGGAGAGAGGAGCTGAGGTGACGGGAGGTGGAGATGGAGGAGGGGGAGGTGGAGGCTGGCGGGGGGGATGGACTGAGCCTAGGAGCGAAACTAAGGAATTACATTACTGTCGAACCATTCGACTTGGCAAGCATAAGGATTCGACAGCGAGGACAAGTCTGGAGTGGTGTCTTGAGGAGGCAGAACAGAAGTAAAGGAGGGAGTGGGAGCGACAATAGGCGTCGGGGTGGAGACAATCTTTGGTTCTAGAGGAGAGCTTGGATGAGCCTGTTGGCCTCGACCTCTCAAATCCCTACCTCTAGCAGCATACCACACCGCACCCCTCTTCAACTTACCCCTGGGTCAAGGCATCGAGAGAGCCACCTGAAACCGAATGAGGAGTGCATGAAAAAAGTGAGACTTGTTGCTCAAAGAGCTTGAGACCAGCAAAAAGCAGCAACAAAGATTAACCAAAAGAGAGGTTTTAGGTGTCAAGGGTCGAGTCCACTGCAAAATCTCCAGCCTGAAAAGAAGGACGGGGCCAAAATTTAGAGGAGACCAAAGCTTTGGAGGCCAAGGGATCAAATGAGTCGTGGCACTCCATAGCACCAGCCTAAAACCACCATGCCAGGACGGGTGATGGGACTGTGACTAGGTCCATCCCATTACCATAAACATTCCCACGAGCAGAAGTGCCAAGAAGTTACACCAGGCATGAGACGAGTGAGTGTCGAGGAGCGACGATTGAGATTTTAAATACATGAGGTGATGGTGGAGGATGAGTGCGCATGAGCTGGCGTAAGGTGGCAGGAGACTAGGCCAGGTGTCCTCCCCACCAGTTGTCCACTCATTATGTCCGTAAACACCTCATCTGAGAACAATATCAAGATTTTAATCTAAAAAATTTTGCATAATTATTTTCATTTTCAAATATTTTCTAATTATTTTATTGTTAAAATTTAAATTCTACAATTTTATTCGGGTAAAATTATAATTTTATCCTTTAGGATTTCTAAATCCATTTAAAATGGCAAAATCACAATTTTAATTAAGATTGCTTAACTTGCAAATTTTTTAACTTAAAATGGAAAAATCACAATTTTAACTAAAATTGCTTAACTTGCAAATTTTTTAACTTACATATTTGAAGGACAGTGAAACGTTTTAATTGATTTTTAAAATAATAAAAATAATGTATAAGACATTTAAATTTTAAACTAATAAAAATAAGGTTTTAAATTGTAAACTAATAAAAATAATGTATAAGATAAGGTTTTAAATTTTATAGAGTTCATATTTATTTAACTCATCTAACGAACTTATTGCCATCAAAATATTTTTATATATTTGGATGGTTGAGTTAGTTATAAACATTTACTATATTTCAATCGCTTGAGATCTTAATATTTATAAGATTTTTCTAAATGTTTTTTTATCAATAATATATATCCACTCTCAATGGGGTGCCACCTGTCTAAACATGAATATTGGACACCCAATCATTGGCATACTTGATAAGCGCAGGGCCCTCTGCTCAAGAAATGGAATTTACTTAATCCCTCTTCGTGATGGACTCATTCTCACGTTCGACATGTCGTTGTAGGTCTCATCAAAGGTTGGCTTAGCTCCTTGCAATACTTCGAGATTAACTCCATTTATGTTGCTTTAATGGCTCTTTTACGATATTTTCTTGTCACCTTTCCTTACTTAAGCTTGCTATGGGGGTATGCCTGTCATTTGCCTTGGTGGATTGCTCTTTTATCTCTACTCTTTCGTCGGTTTGGCCCTCATCACCTTTGCCTCAAACTTGACTTTAGCCTCTTGTAGATACTTCCTGGGTTTCTTTCCCACACTTCAAGCATCATGCCCTGAGAGTGAAGTAAACCTCATCGAGCCTCAGGGTCCTCTCGCACTCCTGTCATCCGTCGCCCCTATGTTTCTCCCTCACCCTCACTTTCAATCTCACCTTGGCTTCACCTTCTCCCTCGCCTGGTCTCTCTGCCTTAGAAGCCAACCGACAAGAGGAGGAGGTATGGGGTTTTGCGATAAATGAAGAGGAAGTCCCTTGGGAACAACCCCTTCTTGTTGTGTGGATCCCTTAGGCTCTTGGTGATGTCATGAAGGACAATTCTTTTTTTCCAATGGGTCATTAAAATGGAACACTAGTTGATAATTCCCCTCGTTGATTCTCATAGGATCATTTTTGGTTGATCTTCAAGCTCCACTCGAACATGGCAGAACATCATTATTGACAGAAGCAAATGGAGCATAGACTAGAGGCTCTCCTGGAATCATTATCTAGATAACGACCATCCCACCACTTCCCGGTTTGTTCTCAAAGCTGCATGTGCACTCCAAAGGAATTGGTTCCTCCTTGTGAGGCTCGTAGCAGTGGTTAGTTTGGCGCTCTATTTTTGCAAATTATTTATGGTTTTAGTTACTATTTCATCTTCAGTCTCAGCAGTCAGTAGGCTTGGTTTTGATTTAGAATGGCATTGTATCCTTTTTGGCACTCTTTGACAATTTCATTTTGGCCCTCAGGGAAGACTCTTGAAGGAACTGGTGGACTTGGTGCCTAGGCTAGTTTCCATTCTTGGCAGTCTAGGCACCAGGTTAATTGACATGCATTTGACTCTAAATCTTTGAAGGAAATACAAATATTCTAACTCAAATCTAGGGTGGTCGGGGTGGTAGGTGTGGGGGGTTATTCTCATCCCTAGGGGAAATATTGAAACAACATATGAGTGGAGTTTGGGCACTCTTTACAATAACCGAGCTAAGGCTTATGCTCTTCTTCGAGGATTAAAAGTAGTCTCATATATGTATATTAAATCGATCAAAGTTAATGGAGACTCCAAATTTTTCATCAAACATATGGTAGCAGGGACCCTCCCCTCACACATTGGATTAAAGGCAATTCTTGATAGAGTTAAAGATCAACGCAAGAAATTTTAAGCTTTGGAGTGGTTTCATATCTTACGCAAACACAATGTTCTTGCAGATGAGCGAGCAAATAAGTTTTCCAAGTGCCCGATGGGTGTCCTCCTCCTCAATTATGAACATCATGATCAAGTTATTCCTTAAGCCAAAGAACAAGCTCATGGTCACCCTTCTTAATATACTATGCAAAAAAGGGAGGGGTCTTATGTTACATCAGATAGTTAAACATGCATTCCACCACACATCACCCTCATCATCGTAGTTAATGGAAATATTAGCATGGATATTAGTTCATTTACCCAAGACCGTAAGGAAGCGTGTGATGTCTCGTTCCCAAGAGTAGACCAGTAGGGAGTGACTTAGTAGTCTATGTTTTCCTGTAGACTATAGCCAGGCACAAACAAAGAACAAGATGGAGAAATAAGGAGGAATTGATGGCTAAACGATGAATTAAGCCAAAACACTTAGGAAAAGTCACTTAAGCCTAAGTCAATGAAGAATTAGAATGAAAANGTGAGGTCAATGGTGAATTATATTGGCAATGGTATAAAGGGAGGAATTTGACCTGATTCCTCATTATGCATTGTTATGATTTGATGTTGAGAGTTCCCAGAGGAGGAAGAGAGTCGACCTTGTTGTTTTGTGGATTTCTGGAGGAAACCACCACCATTAATCGGTTTTGGTGTTGAGAGACACACCCTAGCCCATTGGAGATACCATCCAGGTATTTCACCAAGCTATTCAGTAGTATCTAGTACAGTGTGCGCAGCTCAACTAGTGAGGGCGCAAGTCAGAATGAGGGTTTGTGGAGTTGCACGAGGTCTGAGCTCAGATTGCAGTTTCCTTCCGACCCAATGGAGATCCAACCAGGGCACTTCTATTGAGCCATTTATCATCATATTCTGATGGTGGAATATTGCAGTGTGCATTATCCAGCCATTTAGGGCGCATCTCTTTCGGCAGTACATTTGGGGTTGCAAACGGAGCATTAGGACAGATCCGTGGAAACCCTTTCGACCCAATTCCACATTTGGCGAGATGATCATTTTGAGCCCTATAGTAATTGATTCTGTCAGTGGAATCATTTGGGGTGCATCCAGTGTCCTAGGAGGTGTGCAAACCCCCCAGGGGTCCAGATCCAGTACCTCAGAGGCCAGATCTAATATTCGGCACTCATTATAGTCTAGAGGCCAGGGCACTTCTATTGAAGCAGTTTCTAGTGCATTCTGACGGTCTATCCTTCCGAATGAGTTTTCCAGCTGGTAGCGGTTACCGTATTTCTCCAGAGTCGCATATTTCTGTCAATCTATCCGTGCATGCATCGGATCTACATTCATCTTCTAGTCATGGGTATTTTTATGCTATTTGATTATATTCCAGTGACAATCCATGAGATCTAGCTGACGATTATACTCAATATTTCCAGTGTGTTATTGTATTTCCATGCTTGAGTCGCATAATATATGTTATTGGGAAGTTGATGTTCTTTACTACCCCATGCATCCTTTATATATTGTTTAAACCATAAATACGCAACATGCACATGCAATAACCAACATGCACCTGAAATAACCAACATGCACATGCAATAACCATAAATATCTCAAACACACAACTGAAACGCATCCAGAAACCCCTAGTGTATAAGATCTGCAAGACAAAACATTGGATCAGTAGCAAATATCTTGATCTGCGGGATCAGGGATATTTCAATAGTATCAGAGCTTTAGTCTTGCCAGCCTGTGACTAAAGACAATGAATACATCAGAAGAACTAGATGGTCGTGAGAATGTAGGTGATGAATATGTCACTTACAACAGGCACAAAGAAAGAAGGGATAGGCCTAACTTTTCTCCCTTCCCTCCCAGTTTAGAGGAAGAGGAAGAGGCACACAGAGAAGAGAGAGAATAGAAAAGCGTGAGGCCAAGGGTGAAGCAGAGAGGAAGCTAGGTGACATATATGAGCAACCAGAGGGTAGTGGTAAGGCCCCCATGGATCCATATGCAACCTTCATGCAAGTTATCAGTGATATGATAGCTAGTCAGTGGACCATGTCTCAGTCTTTGGCTCAAGTAGCGGATAAACTGGCTATGGTAGACATCTCGGGCACACAAGCCCCACATGCAGCACAGGGGAACTCAAGGGTAGAAAATAGACCATAGTCACCCACTCTCACATACACCTCTGCGAGTAGGATTCCATGTCCGTTGTTTCCCAGTTTCCAGTGGGCACCCCCGGTAGCAGCACAGAGACTGCCCACTCATGCAGAGGACATTGCAGAGTATCGAAGAGAGTATGCAGCATTGCACTATGACTTCTATCAGGATATGACCTTAGTCGAGTATTGTGGACTCAGACTCAGGAACCGCGCCAGAGAGCCACAGAGGAGAGGACTACAATACCAGCATCAGCAGGGGCATAACATTGATTTCATCGGAAAAATTGGTAAACTCACCATACCTTATTTTGACGAATCATCCAAATGCACCGCCAAAGTTTGGGTACATAAAATAGTCACCTACTACAAGCTCAACCAGATGACCAAGTCAGAGGCCATCAGTTTCACCACCTTACACTTGGAGGGTGAGGCACACGAGTGGTGGTATCACAGATTGGTGACATTGGGTCACAGTCGCATCATCTCCTACAGAGAGTTCATAGAGAGACTCATGGATAGATTTGATAGGAGGGATCTAGAGATCGATTTCAAATATTTAGCCCAATTGAGACAAACTGGCATAGTAGAGGCATTCATCTCAGAGTTTCAGAGGGTAGCAGTGGCAGTGACAGACATATTCGAGCCCCAATTGGTCATGTTATTCACAGAAGGTCTCACAGAACCCTTGAGAGGATGGGTGAAGACCTATCGACCTCATACCTTTCAAGATGCCATTCGATGCACTATAGATTTGGCAGATTCAGTGCAAAAAACTAAACCCTTCACCAAACCCTTTGTACCACAAAGAGGCAAGGATGAGAAGAATCCTCAAAGGGAATGGAAGGGAAAGCTCAAGTTGGATGATGATACGTGACGGGAGTTGATGAAGAAGAATCTTTTCTTCTCCTACAGAGACCCTTGGGTCCCAGGGCATAGATGCATGGGAAAGGGACAGATCCAATACATCGAAGTGAAATCAGGAAGTGAGGAAGAGGATGAGGATATTGAGGCATAGACAGATAATGATTCAGAGACTGAGACCACTCATGAGCCAGAGTAGCAGTCAAAGAAACCTCAGATATCGGCAAGGGCATAGCCCAAGGAGGAGGCAAAACCTCGTAGAGAGGTGAAAGGGGGAACGATAGCCACCCTTTCAAGAGTACCTAGGTACAACACTCTCAGGCTCAAGGGCCTTGTACAGGGGCAACACATGACAACTTTAGTTGATGGTGTGGCCACCCACATCTTCATAGATGCGTCCTTAGTATCCAGGAGAGGGTTACACACAAAGGAGTTTGAGGGATTCCATTTGGTAGTGGCTAATGGATACACAATGACATGTTTGGACATGATCCTCGACCTAGAGGTCAAACTAGGCAACTACACCTTGACATACACCTTCTATGTAGTTGACCTATCAGATATTGATGTCATGTTAGGGGTACAGTGGTTATATTCATTGGGAGAGATTGGGTTCAACTATCAGACATTGACCATGAGCTACAGGGGCATGTCTACAGGAGCACCTCGAGCAGTATCGACAAAGAGGATGGAGCGGATCTTTCAGCACAGAGATGTGGTTTACACAGTAGAGTGTTTGATCACCACATGAAAGGATTCCAAGGGTAGGGAGCATACCACCCACAAATTAGAGAGCTTATGGGTCAGTATGAGTCAGTATTTGGGCCCATACCACCAGGGAGACCGCCCGACAGGGGTTTTGATCACATGATTGAGTTAGAGGTAGGGGCTACACCGGTGATTACAACACCCTACAGGCACTCCAAGAAATTCAAGGATGAGATTGATAAAGCAATCAAAGAATTGCTTGTTATGGGGTACATCAGGACCAACATGAGTCTTTTTGCATCTTCATTCGTCTTGGTACTGAAGAAGGATGGCACGTTATGGATGTGCATCAATTATAGAGCGCTCAACAAGAAAACGATCAAGAATCGTTACCCCATTCCACGCATAGATGAGTTGATGGATGAGTTACATGGGGAATTCTTCTTCACTAAGATTTATCTATGCTCAGGATACCATCATATCAGCATCAGGGAGCAGGACATTGAGAAGACAGTGTTCTGGTGCCATTTCGGAGACTTTGAGTTCCTGGTCATGCTGTTTGGATTGACCAACACACCAGCCACTTTCCAGTCTTGCATGAATCATATCTTTAGAGGACAGTTGAGGAAGTACATCCTGGTATTCTTCAATGACATATTGATCTAGAGCAAGACATGGGATGAGCATCTAACACATTTGGGGGAGGTCTTGGGTATTATGCGGGCACTGATCCGAATTATTTTCGGCACGAAATGAGAGTGGAGATATAATAAAGGAATGCACAGAGATATTGTAGATATTCAATAATATAACAGAAATGTATCAGAGATGCAACCATAAACATAGGTATACAGTAATACACGATTTCTATTAATCAAAGAACTGTA
>ML797554.1:277724-299046 GCA_009831015.1 Picea engelmannii
TAAAAGTACATATTTAATGTGTATAATTATTTATTTCAATATTTTAAATCTAAAATTTAGTAATATCTAACGTACTTATTTTTTAGATTTCTTGACTTTTATTTTAATAATTTTAAATATAATCATAAACCTAATTATAATTTTATCTTAATTTATGTTTTGTATATGATTCAATAATGCATTTAAAAATTAATATCTATATTTTATAAAAATACATGTTCATTGTAAATGATTATTTATTTTAATATTTTTAAATACAAAATTTTAAAAAACTTTGTTTTGTTTACTTCAACTTTTTTAAAATAAGAGTTTTAATATTCGTTAATAATTTTATGTAATTAAATTGTACAATACTAATATTTAATATTAATAATTTAATATTTGGAAATAATGTTACATAGTTGATAGGGATCACCATCCGTCAACAATTACAATGTTGAGCCCGCCAACCCGAGAGTCCGCCTATCAATTTGTATATCGCAGAACTTTGGGTGTTGTTTGGAGGACACAGAACAATAGAAGCGCAATTTTGAGTCTAGGAACCCGCGATCCAAACAGTGGCTAAATATGGAATGAGGAAATCGTACATACTTTATACAATCTCATGTTCATACTTTATAAAAGTACATATTTAATGTGTATAATTATTTATTTCAATATTTTAAATCTAAAATTTAGTAATATCTAACTTACTTATCCCTTTAGATTTCTTAACTTTTATTTTAACATTTTTAAATGTAATCATAAACCTAATTATAATTTCATCTTAATTTAAGTTTTGTATATGATTCAATAATGCACTAAAAAAATAATATTTATATTTTATAAAAATACATATTTAATGTAAATGAATATTTATTTTAATACATGTAAATATAGAATTTAAAAAAGCTTTATTTTGCTTACTTCATTTTTTTTTAATAAAAGATTTAACATCTTTTAATAATTTTATGTAATTAAATTGTTAACATTTAATGTTAATAATTTAATATTTGGAAATAATGTTAGATAGTTGATAGGTATCACCATCTGTTAACAATTGCAATGTTGAGCCAGCCAGCCTAGGAGTATGCCTGTCAATTTGTATATCGCAAAACTTTGAGTGTTGTTTGGAGTACACAGAACAATAGAAGCAAAATTTTGAACCCGCAAGCTCGGTGTTAGTAACATTTCTTGTCCGGGGCACAAGAGTATTCAAGTCTGCAAGTCGCAGGAAAAGCGTCCGAGCGCAACACGAAAAAATCTCGTTTCAAGCTTCCAAGCCAATAAGCGAGCGAAATTATATTGTCGACGGTCCAGATTCATCCATAGGAGCAGATGGGCGGTCGGCGGGAAATCGCGGATAACAGAGTTGCGCCGAAATTAGCGCAAATAGATCTCACCCATATTGTATGCAGGGAAGAGTAGCAGCCGTCCATCCAAAGGACGTGTGGCGCGAGACCTAGTTGCGTCGGCTTTTCGGCAGTCGTGAGTTGAAAGGGTGAAGGTTTTATGTCATTGTACATCTCGAAGCCCTAAACCCCGAAGCGTCGAAAGCACCCAAAGGTGGGCCCACAATATCAAGGAGCAGCTCCCTCATATCCCTGATGCGCAAAGTGACGAGAGCGTCCAAGACCCGAGCCCACGGCATCGTCGGGAGAGTTCAGAACCGTCAGATCTAGAGGGACACGTGGCGTCAGATTAAGCCGTCTCAGCGTTTCGCTCATCGCGATTTCAAGAAACAAGGATTAGCTCCTTCCCATTCGCGAATGCCGAAAGTGCCTTGGGAATAAGCACAGGGTCACAACCCGTGGTCACTTGGGAAAGAAAAGAGTTGCGCAAAAGGGGCCAAAGGCGTCGGGTTTCAGTCACAGAGAGGCCCGTCACGACCTCCAGTTGCCATCAGACCCGACCTCGATCTTGGTCTTCGCTTGGAGTAAATGAAGGCAAGAAGGGGTGGTTGAAGCCTCTCCTCATTCTTTAAGTGTAAGGTATGGAGGGTCTAGCAAGCGGTCTGCTCGAAGAGGGTCCTGTGTACCCATTTTTCCAGAAAATCCATACCGAGTTCTCAACTAGCCAGAGGAGGTCTGCACACGCTAACTCAGCATTTACTGGCTCGGCTACTCCCCCTGCAGGAGCCATGCGCAGTTAAGGTGGCATCTGACAAAGAATACCTGCCCGAGTTTGACTGAAGGGACACCAAGCCTTGGGTGACTGGGCACGCCTCTGTTAAGAAAATTTCTCTGAGTATATAAACTCAGTCTTTGTATTTTGTAAAGCATCGATGGTTGAGCAAGGCTCCCGATTGTAAAGTTTTGATGAAGCGTTGGTCGCTTTGGTTAATGTATAAGGCATTGGAGACTTCTTACTTTATGGATGTCAGCCTCTTTTCCATCTCTTTGTTTACTGTGTTAGAACAGATCGAAATTGGAGGATCCGGTCGAGTTGTAGCTATTATAGGATGATGTAGGTTAGATCATTGTAACAGTTGCATTGTTTCTAATCGATTCCTATGATTTTCTTAGCGCTGAACGACTCGAAATTGGAGGATCCATTCGAGTCACCCTTCAGCTCCTTGAGGCTCTGTACCAAGAGGATCTTGGCTTCCGAGTTTTTCATCTTCAAGCTTCCGAAGGCCTGTCGCCCAAGGCAGTCTCGCTCGCCCTTCTCACAAGTCTTCCCTCTACCACCCTTTAATCATTTACTGACAGAAGTTGGATCAAGACCTCCCTTGCTTTCTACATACCAGGCCCAGTTTCCTGAGTTAAAGTTGTATCTTCTTGAGTCTTTACCCATCTGATCACCCCATTAAACAAATCGTGACATAAAACTGATGGGTGTCGGGCTCTACTCCTGCAAGCAATCCAGGAGTGACTTCTGACGCTAACATTTATGTCATTGTTGCTAGGGACGAAGTTGAATATTTTCCCTGGGCAGAATGACATTGAGCCTCTGATTCTGAAGGTGCATTAGACATCAGATCCCTTCAAGATTTCTACTGTGCACTTGGCGACTCCACTGTGGTGACTCAAAGGTTTCCACATCACTGTTTCAGCTGTGGCTACTGTTAGCACATCTGAAAGCTGACCCTAAGGAGCTTTCTCGAGAAGGTTTCAGCAGCTACTTTCTCAGCCTGAGAAGCTTCCTGGGGTAACAACAACATTAGGATCTGTCCTTTGATGGTGAACAAGGACCAGACACATTCGAAGCTGCGCATCTTTCACCTGGCGACTCCATGATTTAAGGATCGATTGGCGACTCCACTGGTTCGATATGGAGAAAATCCTTGCTCGCAGGTTTGCTCCTTTTAATTTTTCTTCTATTCCTGGTTTTCCTAATGTTGTCCCCTCTCCGAATGAATGGGGCGATTATTTGCCCATATTTGGAAAATTTGAAGAGGATGACCCTGCTCAGCACCTTAGTGAGTTTCATGAACTCATGCGTCAGTGGGAGATACATCATGAGGATGTATTATTGAAGATGTTCATGTTCTCGTTAGCAGGGGGTGCGCGTAAATGGTATCATTCTTTACCCCCTGCTAGCATTTCTTCACTCAATGGATTCCATGCAGCTTTCACCGCCTATTGTCAGAAGTTGTATCCCTCTGAGTCAATTTGTCATAATTGTTGTGGGGGATGCCACAACTATATGCGAGATGAAACTATTTCAGACGTAGGCTGTGAAGATGGTCTTGATGACCTGGATTAGAAATCAATACTTTCTCCTCCCCATTCGTCTGCATCAGAGGTGGGTTATGAAAGAGATGAATATCCCAGGGGGGAAGAGGATTCCCTAAGTGAGCTGATGGAGCAAGTGAAATATCTCTCTGCCCAATTAGAAGGGTTGAAATATAAAGATTGTGCAGAGGATTTTCCAGCCTGGGAGGAGGATGGCACTCTGAGTGAACTAGTGGAGCAGGCGATATTCCCCACTCCCCAGTGTGAAAAATTGGAATCTGAAGACAGCGAAGAGGATTTTCCATTCTTCGACGCAGATGATCTAAGTAGCTCTTTTGAAGAGATTATTGAAGATTTCTTGGATGCGTTAGCATCTGCCCCCGATGAACTTGTTGTCTCAGTTTTAAACGAAGAAGCCATTGTGGAAGAGGATTGTTCTTTCTTCCTTCATGAGATTTCCCATGATGTATTTACATTTGCGATTGAAGAGAAGGATTGGGAGATCGTTCCCTTTTTACAAGAGGAGGAGGAACCAGAGGAGCAGTTGAGCGCGCATTTATTTTTCTATCCAAATCCAGTCAGCGAGCAGCCACCACCCGAGATCAGTGAGCCTACGACAGTTGTCCACTCACATGTGCTTGTCAGAAATATTCAGCCACATGAGAACAGTTGTGTAGCAAAGGAGGCTGCCTGTCGCCAATTTTCCGAAATTTTCCACTCATTCTATGATCCTGTCAGCGAGTACATGGAGTGGCATGTCCTTTATGCCTTGGAGCCTCCCTATTCCATATCAGCTTCAGCCAGTAGGGAGAATCTGAAGAGTGTAGTCGTTCTGCTGTCACGGTTACACCATCTGTTGATGATCATTGACAGAAAGAAAGAGCTTCCCTTCAGGAAGTTACTTGATTGGCTATGGTGGAAGTCTGCTTTCACCTAGCCCCATGTAAAGTGTTTTATTAGTTTAGGATTGTATATAAATAAGCTCCTTTGAGCATGTATCTTTATTTTGTTGCTTTTATTTTCCAGCCTGTATTTTTAGCAGCGAGATGTTTTGAGCCTGACTCCATAGCCCAACAGAAAGGCACTGAAACTGCAAAATGAGTCCTCAGAGCATCACAGGGACGACTCTATCTCCCATGGAGCCTAATGTTAGTAACATTTCTTGTCTGGGGCACAAGAGTATTCAAGTCTGCAAGTCGCAGGAGAAGAGCCCGAGCGCAGAACAGAAAAATCTTGTTTCAAGCTTCCAAGCCAGTAAGCGAGCGAAATTATATTGCCGACGGTCCAAATTCATCCATAGGAGCAGATCGACGGCCGGCGGGAAATCGCGGATAGCAGAGTTGCGTCGAAATTAGCGCAAATAGATCGCGCCCATATTGTATGCAGGGAAGAGTAGCAGTCGTCCATCCAAAGGATGCGTGGCGCGAGACCTAGTTGCGTCGGCTTTTCGGTAGTCGCGAGTTCAAAGGGTGAAGGTTTTATGTCGTTGTACATCTTGAAGCCCTGAACCCCGAAGCTTCGAAAGCGCCCAAAGGCGGGCCCACAATATCAAGGAGCAGCTCCCTCATATCCCTTATGCGCGAAGTGACGAGAGCGTCTAGGACCGAGGCCCACGACATCGTCGGGAGAGTTCAAAACCGTCAGATCTAGAGGGACGTGTGGTGTCAGATTAAGCCGTCTCGACGTTTTGCTCATCGTGATTTCAAGAAACAAGGATTAGCTCCTTCTCATTCACGAACGCCGAAAGTGCCTTGGGAATAAGCACAGGGTCACAACCCGTGGTCACTTGGGAAAGAAAAGAGTTGTGCAAAAGGGGCCAAAGGTGTCGGGTTTAAGTCACAGAGAGGCCCGTCACGACCTCCAGTTGCCATCAGACCCGACCTCGATCCTGGTCTTCGCTTGGAGTAAATGAAGACAAGAAGGGGTGGTTGAAACCTCTCCTCATTCTTTAAGTGTGAGGTGTGGAGGGTTTGGCAAGCGGTCTGCTCGAAGAGGGTCCTGTGTACCCATTTTTCTAGAAAATCCATACCAAGTTCTCAACTAGCCGGAGGAGGTCTGCACACGCTAACTCGGCATTTACTGGCTCGACTACTCCCCCTGCAGGAGCCATGCACAGTTAAGGTGGTGTCTGACCAAGAATACCCGCCCGAGTTTGACTAAAGGGACACCAAGCCTTGGGTGACTGGGCACGCCTCTGTTAGGCGAATTTCTCTGAGTATATAAACGCAGTCTTTGTATTTTGTAAAGCATCGATGGTTGATCGAGGCTCCCGATTGTAAAGTTTTGATGAAGCCCTAGTCACTCTGGTTAATGTATAAGGCATTGGAGACTTCTTACTTTATGGATGTCAGCTTCTTTTCCATCTCTTTGTTTACTGTGTTAGAACAGCTCGGAATTGGAGGATTCGGTCGAGTTGTAGCTGTTATAGGATGATGTAGGTTGGATCATTGTAACAGTTGCATTGTTTCTAATCGGTTCCTGTGATTTTCTTAGCATTGAACGACTCAGAATCGGAGGATCTAGTCGAGTCACCCTTCAGCTCCTTGAGGCTCTGGACTAAGAGGATCTTGGCTTCCGATTTTTTCATCTTCAAGCTTCCGAAGGCCTGTCGCCCAAGGCAGTCTTGCTCGCCCTTCTCACAAGTCTTCCCTCTACCACCCTTTAATCATTTACTGACAGAAGTTGGATCAAGACCTCCCTTGCTTTCTACATATCAGGCCCAGTTTCCTAAGTTAAAGCTGTATCTTCTTGAGTCTTTACCCATCTGATCACCCCATTAAACAAATCGTGACATAAAACTGATGGGCGTCAGGCTCTGCTCCTGCAAGCAATCCAGGAGTGACTTCTGACGCTAACACCCGGGAACCCACGATCCAAAAAGTGGCTAAGTATGGAGTGAGGAAACCGTACATACTTTATAAAATTTCATGTCCATACTTTATAAAAGTACATATTTAATGTGTATAATTATTTATTTCAATATTTTAAATCTAAAATTTAGTAATATCTAACGTACTTATCATTTAGATTTCTTGACTTTTATTTTAATATTTTTAAATATAATCATAAACTTAATTATAATTTCATCTTAATTTATGTTTTGTATATGATTCAATAATGCTCTTAAAAATCAATATCTATATTTTATAAAAATACATGTTTAATGTAAATGACTATTTATTTTTATATTTTTAAATCTAGAATTTTTTTTAAATGTAGAATTTTTAAGAAAATTGTTTTGTTTACTTCAATTTTTTTTAAATAAGAGATTTAACATCTTTCAATGATTTTATCTAATTAAATTGTACAACATTAATATTTAATATTTGGAAATAATGTTTTTAGATAATGTTAAATATTTGATGCCTGCAGGGGTGTAGACCGATTGGCAAGTGTCGTGTAAATCGAAGGAAATATGTAAAAAGAGGTCTCAAGGTCGATTCTCACCCAAATTTACTTGTGCTCCATTCTTGCGGGTTGTGTGGAAGCACCTGGGATTATAGTGGTAGCGGACGGGTATTGACCCCGTGTCACGTGAGTACGAGAACCGTGAGTTGTCGATTCCCCTAGTACAAAAAAAAATGTTAAACAGTTGATAAGGATCACCATCGGTCAACAATCACAATCTTGAGTCTACCAGCCCGAGATTCTGCCTATCAATTTGTATATCACGGAACTTTGAGTGTTGTTTGGAGGACATGGAACAATAGAAGCGCAATTTTGAACCTGCTATCCCAAGAACCTGCGATCCAAAAAGTGGCTAAGTATGGAATGAGGAAGTCGTACATACTTTATAAAATCTCATGTCCATACTTTATAAAAGTACATATTTAATGTGTATAATTATTTATTTCAGTATTTTAAATCTAAAATTTAGTAATATCTAACGTACTTTTTTCCAAGTGAAAATTTGCTCAAAATTATATTAATGATATAATTTTCTTTACATATTGTCATACATAGAATAACAGACTATATTCAACCAATAGTCTTTGTCATGACATGCCATATTCTACCATCAAAAACTACAATGATCATGAGTTCCATAGAGATAACAAAAAACTGTTGTTTTAACAATTTTCGGCCTGGATACTACTATCTGCTTCTTCCCAATATATACCATAACTTGATAAAAACTGCCAAAATACAAAAATTAAACTTGGATATGCAATGATGCTTAGTAAATATCCAAAAAATTTAGTCGCCCAGCCCCTCCGGGCTCCCAGTGATAGTATGTCAATCTTCCTTTAGGTGCCAATAAAGCTTATTTGGATAGCTTGTCAGCCTCAATGTTGAACTCCCTGTAGATATGGTCGAAACTAAGGGCCTAAATTTTTTTACATAATACTCTTATGCGATTTTTCCATCCTTCAATAGTGCAAATGTCCAATTTGCCTCTGTCATTAAGCCATTTTATAATCACTTTAGAGTCACCAAAAGTTTGCAGCCTATTAATCTCAAGATAGTTTGCTAGAGTAAGGGAAGCCCAGATTCCCAGTAACTCAGCCTTTGAATTTGTACCTCCACCGCAGTTATAATACCACCTATAAGCAATATTATTATTAGTTTTAATTACTCCTCCTGCCCCACCGGATGACCGATCCTTTTTTGCAGCCCCGTCGAAAAAATTTATGGTTGACCCCTCTTCATGTTGAATAAAGCATTATTTAACTGCGCATTTAGAAACAGGAATATTTTTGGTTCTAAGCAAGCCCATAATCTTATGAAGGACAGAATGAACAGCTGGCTTTTTATCTTCAAAGATGCCCTTATTCCTTTTGATCCATAAACACCAACAGGTTATGGTTGCAATCTCCAGTGGAACGGACTTATCATTAATCTATTGATTGAAAGCAACAGTAATATCATCTCCCAACCAAATCCTCTTTAGTTTTAAACGATACTTTATTAAAGCCCATAAATGTTTCGTAAAAACACAATTGATGAAAATGTGTTCTAGGCTTTCTAAGTTTTTCTTATAGAAAATACAGATATCAAGCCCTTCCCATCCTCTTTTTGGAGTCCCTCCCATGTCAATATCTTTCGGGAAATGGTCAACTATATGGATAGTTTAATCTTTAGTTGAATATCCCAGCTCCACAATTTCTTAATCCATTTGGGCGCAAATTGAAAGTTTTGAGTTGAAACAAGTGCAAGATAATATTTTTTACAGTAATTTACCTGAACCATCTCCCCCTACCCACAAGAGTTTGTCATTCTCTTCACCAAGAAAGACTCCAACTACTTTGAGACCCTTTGTAAATATATTCCATTCCTCTACAAGAGCACCGTTTAAACCCAGTGAATTGCTACATAGCCAATAATAAGAAAAGTCACTTACCCCCTGTGGATTTTTTGCATTGACCAGCATCTTTACCTCCCTTCTTGAAAGGTGATCATGAAGAGGTTGTGATAACAATGAGTTTTCACCCATACTCAGAATAATGTCTCGGCCAATCAGAATCTGATCTCCGGGTCCCGGGAGCCAAGCTTGCCAGTGAAGTAACAGGCGTATTGATTTCAACATGTTCCTCCATATCCTAGATGTTGTATTGAATTCAAATTTTGCCAATCTAAACCATTTAATAACATCTAAGTTTCTTATGTATTTATCCATCACAATACTATGCCAAATACCTTTATCGAAAAGAGTATGCCAAAGAGTGTTTGCTAATAAAACTATATTGAAATGGGCCAAATTCCTGAGACCCCATCCCCCACTTGATTTCGGCATCGATAAAACCTCCCAACTGTATAAATGGATATGACTATGACTCGTATTGTTATTTCCATTCCATAAGAAATTAAAACACAACTTGTGAATCTTATTGATGATAAATTTTGGAATTAACTCCACTGCCATCCAGTAAATAACTTGACTTTCCAAAACCATCTTAAGCATAATGAACCTGCCTCCCAACGAAAGCCACTTATAACACCAGTTCCCAATCTTTTTTTCAATTTTTCTTATAAGCCATAGCCAATCCGCCACCTTATGTAATCCAGTTTTCAGATAAAAGCCCAAACATTTGAAACCTAAGTGCAGGGCTAAGAAAGGAAAATCAAGTAAAGATCTAAAAGGCACCAAGTCTGATTCTGACAGACCTTAATAGTGTACAGTAGTCTTTGACGGCCCTATCTAAGGCCCCTCTAAAATTTAGCAATATCTAACGTACTTATCCTTTAGATTTCTTAACTTTTATTTTAATATTTTTAAATATAATTATAAACCTAATTATAATTTCATCTTAATTTATGTTTTGTATATGATTCAATAATGCACTTAAAAATTAATATCTATATTTTATAAAAATACATGTTTAATGTAAATGATTATTTATTTTAATATTTTTAAATACAGAATTTAAAAAAACTTTGTTTTGTTTACTTCAATTTTTTTTAAATAAGAGATTTAACATCATTTAATAATTTTATGTAATTAAATTGTACAATATTAATATGTAATATTAATCATTTAATATTTGGAAATAATGTTTTTAGATAATGTTAGAGAGCTTATAGGGATCACTATCTGTCAACAATCACAATCTTGAGCTCGTCATCATGGGAGTCCCCCTGTCAATTTGTATATCACGGAACTGCGGATGTTGTTTGGAGGACACGAAACAATAAAAATGCAATTTTGAGCCCGGGAACCCGTGATCCAAAAAGTGGCTAAGTATGGAATGAGGAAGTCGTACATACTTTATAAAATCTCATGTCCATACTTTATAAAAGTACATATTTAATGTGTATAATTATTTATTTCAATATTTTAAATCTAAAATTTAGTAATATCTAACATACTTATACTTTCAATTTCTTGACTTTTATTTTAATATTTTTAAATATAATCATAGACCCAATTATAATTTCATCTTAATTTATGTTTTGTATATGATTCAATAATGCACTTAAAAATTAATATCTATATTTTTAAAAAATACATGTTTAATGTGAATGATTATGTATTTTAATATTTTTAAATATATAATTTTAAAAAGCTTTGTTTTATTTACTTATTTTTTGTAAATAAGAGATCTAACATTCTTTAATAATTTTATGTAATTAAATTGTATAATATTAATATTTAATATTAATAATTTAATATTTAGAAATAATGTTTTTAGATAATGTTAGAAAGTTGATAGAGATAATCATTCGTCAACAATAACAATGTTGAGTTAGCCAGCCCAAGAGTTTGTCTGTCAATTTGTATATCACGGAACTTTGGTTGTTGTTTGGGGGATAGAGAACAATAGAAGCACAATTTTGAGCTCGCAAGCCCAAGAACCCGCGATCCAAAAAGTGGCTAAGTATGGAATGAAGAAACCGTACATACTTTATAAAATCTAATGTCCATACTTTATAAAAGTACATATTTAATGTGTATAATTATTTATTTCAATATTTAAATCTAAAATTTAGTAATATCTAACATACTTATGTTTTAGATTTTCTTGGCTTTTATTTTAATATTTTTAAAAATAATTATAAACCTAATTATAATTTCATCTTAATTTATGTTTTGTATATGATTCAACAGTGCTCTTAAAAATTAATATTTATATTTTATAAAAATACATGTTTAATGTAAATGATTATTTATTTTAATAATTTTAAATATAAAATTTTAAAAAGCTTTGTTTTGTTTACTTTAATTTTTGTTCATACTTTATAAAAGTAGATAATGTGTGTAATTATTTATTTCAACATTTTAAATCTAAAATTTAGTAATATCTAACATACTTATCATTTAAATTTCCTAACTTTTATTTTAATATTTTTAAATATAATTATAAACCTAATTACAATTTCATTTTAATTTATATTTTGTATATGCTTCAATAATGCACTTAAAAATTAATATCTATATTTTATAAAAATACATGTTTAATGTAAATGATTATTTATTTTAATATTTTTAAATATAGAATTTAAAAAAGCTTTGTTTTGTTTATTTCAATTTTTTTTTAATAAGATATTTATCATCATTTAATAATTTTATGTAATTAAATTGTACAATATTAATATGTAACATTAATAATTTAATATTTGGAAATAATGTTTTTAGATAATGTTAGAGAGTTTATAGGGATCACCATCTCTCAACAATCGCAATCTTGATCCGTCCATCACAGGAGTACCCCTGTCAATTTGTATATCGCGGAACTACAGGTGTTGTTTGAAGGACACAGAACAATAAAAGCGCAATTTTGAGCCTAAGAGCCCGGGAACCCACGATCCAAAAATTGGCCAAGTATGGAATGAGGAAGTTGTACATACTTTATAAAATCTCATGTCCATACTTTATAAAAGTACATATTTAATGTGTATAATTATTTATTTCAATATTTTAAATCTAAAATTTAGTAATATCTAACATACTTATACTTTAGATTTCTTAAATTTTATTTTAATATTTTTAAATATAATCATAAACCCAATTATAATTTCATCTTAATTTATGTTTTATATATAATTCAATAATGAGCTTAAAAACTAATATCTATATTTTAGAAAAATACATGTTTAATGTGAATGATTATTTATTTTAATATTTTTAAATATATAATTTAAAAAAGCTTTTTTTATTTATTTATTTTTTTAAAATAAAAGATTTAACATCCTTTAAATATATAATTTTAAAAAGCTTTGTTTTATTTACTTCATTTTTTTTAAATAAAAGATTTAACATCCTTTAATAATTTTATGTAATTAAATTGTACAATATTAATAATTTAATATTTGGAAATAATGTTTTTAGATAATGTTATATAGTTGATAGGGATCACTATCTGTCAACAATCGCAATGTTGAGTCAGTCAGCCTAGGAGTCCGTTTGTCAATTTGTATATTGCGGAACTTTGGGTGTTGTTTGGAGGACAGAGAACAATAGAAGCACAATTTTAAGCCCGCAAGCCCGAGAACCCGCGATCCAAAAAATCGCTAAGTATGAAATGAGGAAACCGTACATACTTTATAAAATCTCATGTCCATATTTTATAAAAGTACATATTTAATATGTATAATTATTTATTTCAATATTTTAAATCTAAAATTTAGTAATATCTAACGTACTTATCATTTAGATTTCTTAACTTTTATTTTAACATTTTAAATATAATCATAAACCTAATTATAATTTCATCTTAATTTATGTTTTGTATATGATTCAATAATGTTCTTAAAAATTAATATTTATATTTTATAAAAATAAATGTTTAATGTAAATCATTATTTATTTTAATATTTTTAAATATAGAATTTAAAAAAAAATGTTTTGTTTACTTCAATTTTTTTAAAATAAGAGATTTAACATCCTTTAATGATTTTATCTAATTAAATTGTACAATATCAATATTTAATATTTGGAAATAATGTTTTTAGATAATGTTAAATAGTTGATGCACGTAGAGGTGTAGACCGATTGGCAAGTGTCGTGTAAATGGAAGGAAATATGTAAAAAGAGGTCTCAAGGTCGATTCTCACCCGATTTACTTGTGCTCCATTCTTGCAGGCTCCGTGGAAGCACCTGGGGTTATAGTGGTAGCGGACGAGTATCGACCCCATGTCATGCGAGTACAAAAATCATGAGTTGTCGATTCCCCCAGTACAAAAAAAATGTTAAACAGTTGATAGGGATCACCATCGGTCAACAATCGCAATCTTGAGTATGTCAGCCTAAGAGTCTGTCTATCAATTTGTATATCACGGAACTCCAGGTGTCGTTTGGAGAACATGGAACAATATAAGCGCAATTGTGAACCCGCCAGCTCGAGAACCCGCGATCCAAAAAGTGGCTAAATATGGAATGAAGAAGTCGTACATACTTTATAAAATATCATGCCCATACTTTATAAAAGTACATATTTAATGTGTATAATTATTTATTTCAGTATTTTAAATCTAAAATTAAGTAATATCTAACGTACTTATCTTTTAGATTTCTTGGCTTTTATTTTAATATTTTTAAATATAATCATAAACCTAATTATAATTTCATCTTAATTTATGTTATGTATACGATTCAATAATAATGCACTTAAAAATTAATATCCTTAATTTATAAAAATACATGTTTAATGTAAATCATTATTTATTTTAATATTTTAAAATATAGAATTTAAAAAAGCTTTGTTTTGTTTACTTCAATTTTTTTTAAATAAAAGATTTAACATCTTTTAATAATTTTATGTAATTAAATTGTACAATATTAATAATTTAATTTTTGGAAATAATGTTTTTAGATATTGTTAGATAGTTGATAGGGATCACTATCCGTCAACAATCACAATCTTGAGCCCGCCGGCCCGGGAGTCCACTTGTCAATTTGTATATCGCGGAACTCTGAGCGTTGTTTGGAGGATACAAAACAATAGAAGCTCAATTTTGAGCCCACCAATCCGAGAACCCGCGATCCGAAAAATGGCTAAATATAGAATGAGGAAATCGTACATATTTTATAAAATCTCATGTCCATACTTTATAAAAGTTTAATGTGTATAATTATTTATTTCAATATTTTAAATATAAAATTTAGTAATATTTAACATACTTATCTTTTAGATGTTCTTGACTTTTATTTTAATATTTTTAAATATATTCATAAACCTCATTATAATTTTATCTTCATTTATGTTTATGATTCAATAATGCACTTAAAAATTAATATCTATATTTTATAAAAATACATGTTTAATGTAAATGATTATTTATTTTAATATTTTTAAATATAAAATTTAAAAAAGATTTGTTTTGTTTACTTTAATTTTTCTCCAATAATGCACTTAAAAATTAATATCTATATTTTATAAAAATACATGTTTAATGTAAATGATTATTTATTTTAATATTTTTAAATATAAAATTTAAAAAAAAAATGTTTTGTTTACTTTAATTTTTCTCCATACTTTATAAAAGTACATATTTTAATGTGTATAATTATTTATTTCTATATTTTAAATCTAAAATTTAGTAACATCTAACATACTTATCCTTTAGATTTCTTAACTTTTATTTTAATGTTTTTAAATATAATTATAAACCTAATTATAATTTCATCTTAATTTATGTTTTGTATATGATTCAATAATGCACTTAGAAATTAATATCTATATTTTATAAAAATACATGTTTAATGTAAATTATTATTTATTTTAATATTTTTAAATATAGAATTTAAAAAAACTTTGTTTTGTTTATTTCAATTTTTTTTAAATAAGAGATTTAACATCACTTAATAATTGTATGTAATTGAATTGTACAATATTAATATTTAATATTTGGAAATAATGTTTTTAGATAATGTTAGATAGTTGATAGGGAGCATCATCCGTCAACAATTGTAATCTTGAGCCCGCCAGCCCGGGAGTCTGTCTGTCAATTTGTATATCGCGCAACTCCGGGTGTTGTTTGGAGGACACGAAACAATAGAAGCGCAATTTTGAGCCAATTATCCTAAGAAACCGCGATCCAAAAAGTGCCTAAGTATGGAATGAGGAAGTTGTACATACTTTATAAAATCTCATGTTCATACTTTATAAAAGTACATATTTAATGTGTATCATTATTTATTTCAATATTTAAAATCTAAAATTTAGTAATATATAACATACTTATCCTTTAGATTTCTTGACTTTTATTTTAATATTTTTAAATATAATCATAAACCTAATTATAATTTCATCTTAATTTATGTTTTGTATATGATTCAATAATGCACAAATTTTTTATTTATTTATTTATTTTTATTTTTTGCCACTGTGAGCCCACTCACGCCTGAAGCTAGGGCTTCAACACACAGCCATGGAGGTTCTAGGCTCACCTCAGGCTCCTCCCCCCCTCCTCCCCTGTCAGTTGGGGATGCTTTCAACTCGTTGTTGGCTTTGTTGTCGAAAAAGAACAAAACCGAAGCTGCCAAGTTCGTGAAAAAGCTGGATGATATTCCAGAAATCTCCCTTCCCCCTGAGAGATCGATCCAGGTCACTTTGTCCCTGGAGGATCATGCCCTTGTGGGACAGTTCACTAGCCTTTGGCCCTCTCCAAAAACAACGGAGAACTAGGTGGTCAAAAACTGGATGCCTTTGATCAAGAACAGTATAACCTCGTACTTCTTGGGGAGATGCTTTTTTTTGTTCAAATTCATCTCAAAAGAGGATAAAGATCTGATCTTTTGAAATGGTCCCTACTTTATGGGTCCTCGGGGCCTGTATCTCAATAAGTGGACGCCGGATTTTGACCCAGAAGTGGACGTTCCAATGGTCGTCCCAGTATGGGTTAGGTTGCCAAATCTCCCAGTGCAGTGCTAGAACTCAGACTCTTTGAAGCACATAGGCAATGCCCTAGGTAAATTTATTAACCGGGAAAACAATGAGGATCAATATGACTGTGCCCGAATATGCGTCGAGGTCGACCTAGAGGTGAGACTTTCGGAGGCAATAAAAATCAAATTCTGCAATTGGACTCATGTGCAAAAGCTAGACTATGAGCAGCTTCCTTTCAAGTGTCAAAAATGTCATGTATACGATCACTTCGCTAGGGGTTGCCCGAGCAATGGAGAGGTGGATAAAGGGAAGGAGGAAGGCTGGAATCAGGTCAAGTGGTCAAACATATCCCATAAAACCCCCAAATCTGTGGCTCCAAATGGAAGAAGTCCACGGTCGGCTTATGCTCAGCAAAGCCCTCCCCTGAATGGTCAAGAAAACAAGTTCGGGCCCTTAAGCTCAGCTTCAGAGGAAACCCAGGAGGTCGAAATGCAAAAGAAAGCAACCCCAGACAAAGGGACCCCCTCAGGCTTGAGACAAGGAGAAAGTGCCTCAGAAATATCTAAGGAAAAACAAGCAGAAGTTGAAGAGGAAGAACAAGACTCGAAGGAATCAGAGAAGGAAGGAGAAATAGGGGAATCACAAACCTCGGCTAGAAGATCGACAAGAGGCCGAAATTCTGCCCGAGAAAAGAGAGATCAGGAAACCTACAAAGATAAGCTTCAAGGCAGTCAACCAACCCTTGAAAAACTGTTGGCAAAAACCTCGAAGATGACAAGAAACCAGACTCAGAGCTCCGAGGGAGCTCATCACACCCAAAAAAGTAAGTGATGAAGGTTGTCTCCTAGAATTGCAAAGGTATGGGGAGAAATGTGAAAGAAGAATCCATAAGAAGCCTTCTAAGGATAGAAACCCCAGACATTCTTCTAATTCAAGAGACAAAAATGGAGGATAAAGACTTCCTCCAAATAAGTAATAAATTTTGGAATAAAGGTGGAGGACATGTCGTCTCTGCTCGAGGAGCCTTGGGCGGGTTGGGCTCTCTTTGGAATATCAGCAAGTACTCATTGGTCACCGAGATCCTAAATGCTCACTGGTTGTTCTTGAAACTCCAGCATCTTGATACAAAGGAGTTCTTTAGCCTCTTCAATGTGTATGTACCAATAAATGCAAGGGAGAAAAAGGCTTGCTAGGACTCCATCAGAAATTTGGCAGAAATAGAGAATCTGGAAAACATCATCATTGTTGGCGACCTCAACCTCACCTTGCTTTTGTCAGAGAAGTGAGGAGGCAACATCGTAAGGAATCCGGCAAGGGAATGGGTGGAGGACCTCATGCAGGATTGGGACTTGCTCGACATCAAGCCCTCCAATGGTAAGTACACTTGGTCAAATAAAAGAGTCGGTCCTGACCATATTGTTGCAAGCCTAAATAGATTTCTTGTTCAAAGTTATTTTCTCCTTTTAGGACTAGAGGCTAGAATGCATATTCTCCCTTGCAGTGTTTCATATCACAAACCTATCAAGTTGGAACTTCTGACCCAAAAAGATCTTGACCCTATTCCTTTCAGATTCAGTGCTTTATGGGTCAAGGATCCAGACTTCATGAACAAGATTAAGGAAAGTTGGAGGATGCCTGTCAAGGGCTCTTCATTCTTCATTTGGGAGGAAAAGCTCAGAAGAGTGAAAGTAGTCCTGAAAAGTTGGGCCAAATCCCTCCCTAACCTAGCATCTGAAACAAAACATGCCCAAGACAGTCTTGAGCTCCATCAATTACAAATGGAAAACGCAGAAATCACAAAAGAAATTCTGGACAAGGAGGCATATTTACATCAGAAGTATCATAAGGCATGCCTGTCGGAGGAAGAATATTGGAGACAAAAATCTCGCAGCATTTGGCTTAAAGCGGGAGACAAAAACACCTCATTCTTCCACAAGCAATCCCAAGCGAGAAGAAGCTTCAACTCCATTTCAGAAATCAAGGAAGAGGCCATAACCCACAATGATTTCATGAGCATTAAAAGGGCAGCTTTCTCTCATTTTAAACCTTTACAGTGAAGAAGGGGGGATGGAACAAAATACTAAATTTCTAGACGTGGTTCCTTCAAAGATTACCTACAGGATGAATCAGTTTTTGGAAGCTAAGGTCACTAAAAAAGAAATAAAGGTTGCTCTCTTTGCTATGGAGCCCGACAAAACCCCCGGACCAGATGGTTTTATAGCCAGATTTTTTCAAAATTGTTGGCAGATAGTGGAAAAGGATTTGCACAAAATGGTTTTGAAATCCCAAGCCTGTCAAAAAATTGGGGGCAGCACTAACTCTACCTTTCTTTCCCTCATCCCTAAGGAAAAGGGAGTCAATGCCTTCAATAGATTTCGTCCTATTTCTCTATGTAACATTGGCTACAAGCTAATAACCAAGGTGATTTCCAATAGATTGAAAAGTATCCTTCCTAAGGTTATCCCGGAGAATCAAGGTGGTTTTGTTCATGGGAGGCAGATTGTGGATAATTTTATCTTAGTTCAAGAGGCGATCCATTCAAGCCTACATCGAAAAGAAAAGGGTATGGCTGTCAAAATTGATCTAGCAAATGCCTTTGATCGTGTTAGACATAGTTTTCTCTTAGATTTTATACACAAGTTTGGGTTTGGGATTGATTTTATCAATTGGATTTGGGCCTGTATCTCTGAGCCTTGGATCGCTCCTCTGGTGAATGGGCGAGCAATGGAATTCTTCAAAGCTACGAGAGGGATTCGGTAGGGGTGTCCTCTTTCTTCCCTCCTTTTTGTCCTCCAAGCTTCTATTCTAAGATTTTATTTGGACAAGAAGCAGCTAGACCAAGAGATCATGGGCCTTAATATTGCAAGAGGAGTTAAAAATATAAATCATGCTTTGTTTGTCGACGATTCTTTGTTGTTGGGTGCAGCCTCTGTGCTTTCGGCTTCAAGATTCAAAAATGTGTTGGATGATTGTTATGATGCTACGGGAAGCATTCTAAATAAGGGGAAATGTCAGATTTATTGTTGGATCATTTATGCCATCGCTTTCAGTGCCATTTCTAGATGTTTGGGCTTTGCTGCCTCTTCCAACTGTTCTTTGTTCAAGTGTCTGGGGCTCCCAATATTCCATAAGAATGCCTTCAGTAGAGGCTGGCTCCCACTATTAGAAAAATTCAAGCTCAAGATCCATGCCTGGTGTTTCTCTTGGCTCAACCTTGTTGGTAAATCAGTGCTCATCAAGGTTGTTCTCAGCAGTCTTCCCATTTTTAAATTCTCTATTTTGTTGGATCCTATTTGCATACTTAAGAAAATGAAGGATTTCATCTTAAAGTTCTTTTGGAAAGGTGGTAAACAAAATGAGAAGAGAATCCCTCTTGTTAGTTGGGACAAAGTCACCAAGCCCCTGATGGAAGGTGGATTGAACTTCAAAGACCTCTGCACTCAAAATCTGGCTATGGGAGAAAAAATAATTTGGAGGCTTATCGCTCCTAAACCTGGTTGGGCACAAACAACTTTGTGGAAGAAATACTTCAGCGGCCAAAGGAAACATTGTCTTGACAGTCCCCTCTCAAAAAATGGATCGCAATTCCTCAAACTCTGTGCTAAAGCCACTCCGTTGATCAATATCCACGCATTCTGGATCTTGGGTAATGGAAAACAAATAAATATCTGGGAGGAAAACATTATGAACAATCCCCCTCTTGCCGAAATCAGTTCTCTGCATGCGCTACAGGCATGGATGACCAACACCGACTTCAACACTCTGTGGGACATTTCATGCTGGGACAACTGTAATTGGCTAACTTGGAAGAAGCTCCAAGTGCCTTTGGAGATGAAGTTGGATTGTGTTACCTTTTTTACACACCTGAAGGGCACGGCTCTGATCCACGCTAGGAGACAAGACAAACGCAGATGGGGCTCTGAATTGGGCTACTATTATGTGGCTTTGGGTTATGCAAAATTGTTGGAACAATCGCATGTCCCTCCTAATCCTGCGACTTGGAAGGGGCTATGGTGCCACAAGACCATTCCAAAAATCGATCTTTTATGTTGGCTCATGTGCCACAACAGAATCTTGACTGAGGACAGATTGAAGAAAAGAGGCCTCCATGGGCCTTCTAGATGTATAACGTGCTTCGAAAATGAAGAGAATGTCTGTCACTTAATGTTGGAATGCAAATTCATAGAAGAGATCTGGAATGAGGTTCTAGGCCCTTGGAGAAACAATTTTACTTGTCCCACCTCCATCACTGAATTGTTTGCTAATTGGTTGCATAGCTATCCAGGTGTTCTCCCAAAAAATAAAAGTTTTAAGGCTGCTTGGCTCTCGCTGCCAAAGATCATTTGTTGGCAAATCTAGCTTGAAAGGAATAAGAGAATTTTTAGAGATAAAGCGCAGGATGTGAAGCTTGTCATGACCAAGATCAAAAATCAGCTGAAAGAAAGCTTGGGCGATCAGCTTGAGGAAACAAATTTAAGTCAACAGGATTTTGAATGGGGCGTCAGGCTGGGCCTCTAGTTTTCTGAAGTAGTAAGGCAAAGCAAATCAAGCAAAGAATGGAAAATTAGACTCAATGAGAAAGACTTCTTAGCCTGGATTAACAAGTAGTCCAGACATACTTTACTCTTCGACGGGGAAGCCAAAGGCAATCCTGGGAAAGTTGGTGCAAGAGGTGTCATTAAGAATCTAGAAGCTAGAATCGAGCATAGTTATGCTTGGGGCTTGGGAAACAATACTAGCATCCAAGCAGAAGCGTTGGCTCTGCTCCAAGGCCTCAACCAAGTCAAGGATCTAGGCATCAAAGAGGTAAATGTAATTGGCGATTCTCGGTCCATTATAAAAACTATAGTGGACAATTTTGCTCCTAAAGATTTTAGATTTGCAAGATTGGTGACAAGAATCAAAACTTTGGTTAAAACTTTTCAGAGTGTGAACTTCTTCCATGTGCTGAGGGAGAATAACAAGGACGCAGACTCGGAAGCCAATAAAGCAGTTCTTCTTTCCGTCAGCACTCTTTTAAGAGACAGGGACGAAGAATGGGATCCCATTCCTTAAAAAAATAATTTGTGCATCCATGTTTTTTTGCATTTTACTGAATCAGTTCGTCTGTATCCACAAGTTAGGGAAAATTACGAAGATTTATTTGTTTTCTATTAGTAGGAATCTTCAGCTTATAAGTATCTAGGCCATTGGGTTCCTAGCAGGAGAGGAAAATTGGGCTTTGCCCTCACACTTTGTAATCTGATTAGAGGCATTCATGCCAAGGCTTTAATACAATCCAATACATGTTCCTGTAAAAAAAAAAAAAATGCACTTAAAAATTAATATCTATATTTTATAAAAATACATGTTTAATGTAAATGATTATTTATTTTAATATTTTTAAATATAGAATTTAAA
>ML797554.1:304457-316751 GCA_009831015.1 Picea engelmannii
AAGAAATTTCACCCTACACCATTAGTTGTTCAGTTGGATCCCAATATTTACACCATTCCAGGTTCTTTTCTCCCTTATAAGCATTCGAACAGGTTCTAAATTGGTTTAATAAGAAATTCTCCTTAAGAAATTTCACCCTACAACCACTATTTGATGTGATTTGGGGATTTCTAGAGGGATACACTCAAGTTAGCTTCTCTCATATCTTTCGAGAAAGAAATCAAAAGGTAGACTCTTTATCAAAACAAGGTTTTCAACTTGCTCTTGGGATGTGATTGATTCAAGAAGTCTTAAATGGCCAAAGCATTGAATATACTCAACTGTATTTTGTGATTTTCTCTCAGTTGTGTTTTTAGACTTGTTTGAATGGTGGGTGGTTCTATTTATACTTTTTGGACAACTACTTTTGAATTACTGTATAAGAGTACATTTATGTAAAACTTTGATGTAGATAAAGGTCTTGTGGCTTGGAAGTGACTCAAGGATGTTGCATACAATTAGGATATAAATGTATTGGTGTTTTTTTCTTTAGATTGGGGATCATGGACATTTCTATGTCACTTTTTTGCCATATAAAAGGCTACAACTATGTTATTTAAGCATCTATTATATGAAATTTTGCTCTCTTGTGAATAAAATTATGATTTTTTTTCCAGAAGAAGAATGTGGCATGCCCTCTATGTCTTCCTTTGTTTCAACATTATTAAAATCTTCACATAACAACTATGTGGCCTATGGAAGCTCTTCATTCATCCAATCCCATGAGGTCACTCTCTCTTCAACATCATTTTACGGCCAATTTGGTGTAGCTTGAATCGTTGAGATGAAACTTGTTATCCTCCCCCACCAAGGTTCAAATCACACCTTGTGACATGCTTGCTCTCTTCATGAGCCAATTGTTAACTTTTGACATGGCCTTGAGCCTTGAAGAATCTGATTTACCCTAGATACGATACTTTAAATAAGCAAAAGTACCCAGTGGGTTTTTGTAATGTCCCCCTCCTCTTGATAGAGGCTTGGAGAGACTTAGTAATCTAGATGTCCCCACTAGACTATAGTCTCATGAGGAAATGGGGACTAAGAGGCACCAAAGTAATCACTTTGAGGATAAAGGTTATATTATTAAAGTGACTTTAGGAGAAAAAGGGAAATTAAGTGAAGTGACTAATGTGAGGAAAAGTGAAGAAAGTAATTTTAGGAGCTAATCAAATAACTTAAGTGGAAATTACACTATGGAATATAAAAGAAAAAGGAGGGCGCCTCACTCCACATTCTGGTCATTTTTACACTTGCATCTTGAGCTCTTCAGCTTAGACGTTTTGAGGGTTTTGGGAGAACAAACCCTAGAGATCAGCGAGGAGGTGAAAGATTCCTTTGTTCTTGATCCAAGCTTGGACAAGGAGGTGAAAGATCCCTCCCTCACCATTCTATCCAGTTACAGGTTGATTACTACAGGGAAGCAAGAGGAAGTGTGCAATCTAGGAGGGTTTCTGCAAGAGGTGTGCATTGCTTGAGGAAGAACAGTTCAATTTCAGTAGAAGAAGGGAGATTTGAGGAAGATCTCTTCCTTGGGGGGGGGTTGCTAGGGATATTGGACCCTTTATCAGTCATTCTTGGAGGGTTTTCTCTACTTGTTGATTTATCATGAACTTTGTACGAATTTCCTGAAGGAGGACACACTGTCTAGAGTATATCTAGAGAGTTGGAGGGTGAAATCACTCTCAATAGTAGGAGAATCTTATCCAAGGTATTTGTTATCATCATATCTATAGATCTACATGGTTTTTCATTGGTTTGGGGCTAAGAACAAAGGAGGCCGAAATTCCAAAGGATTTCCTAGTCAAAAAGTGCGCAACTCAGCCAGATTTGGAAGCTAGAGTCCAGAAGGGAAAGAAATTGATCTTGTCTATCTCTGCATCCAGCTATTGGGGATTTTAGATGATTTCTTCTTCACTTATTTTGTATCTTGGGAGGCATATTCAATCCAACTTCTATATTCTATCTATATCATTCTAGATCTGCACATCTTATGTATGGAGGTCTTCTTATTATCTAAATAAAGGTCAGATATGAAGTTGTTGTTCATTCTATTGTGTTGTCTCTACTGTATCTTGTTATTCTCTATGTTGTTGTGTTATATTCATGTTGTAAAAATCCATAAACCCTTTCAATGCAACCTTGAAGGCAACCTCCAAAACACGAAATAAAAATCACACACAAAGATTAGAAAAAATGCCCAAGTTCCTAGAAAAAATCTACTTGGGAACATTACAGTGGTATCAGAGTGGAAAATCTTGCCAACTTGTGGGGATTAGCACATGCCTAAATTCAGGTGTATCTATATGGTAAGGCATAGAAGACAGACTGTGGAACCTGAAGAAAATGGGTGAATCATGGGATGACAGTGAACACGGAGTGCCACAAGATCTAGCAAGGGTGGCTAAGGACTTGAAACAATCCATAGACAATACCCAGTTTGCCTTACAACATCACTTACAAGGAACACAAGAAACTATGCGCAGAGGACATGGGAAGATCAAGGAGGCCTTGGAGAGAATGATAGCTAGCCAAGAAAATATTGCACTTCTCGTCATGCAAATGAATCATGGTAAGGTTGGTCCAAATAACAATGGAAACAATGAAGCCAGTGGGTCATAAGGGGGAACTAGGAAGCATACAGAGACTAATCATCATGTGCATATTGAAGGACATATATTATTTGGGGGAGCACCTTCCAGGGGTCCAACCAACAGTAGAGCTACACCTAGACCTTACATGTCCACCTTCCTTGAACCACAACAACAGGATAACAATTTTCCAGAGGTAGAGGATAACTTTGAGGAGTACGCAAGGGAATATACAACATTGAGCGCAGGATTTAGGAGACAGGTTACATTGGATAATTATTGTGATATTAAGTATAGGGGCAGGCTTGGGAGCTATCACAGGGGTAGCAATGAGTTAGAGCGTGGAGAAGGGAAGATGGGGATTCCCACCTTATATGGGTCAGCCAAGACTTTTGCGCAAGCTTGGGTTCATAAATTGGATGCCTATTTGAAGCTCAATCCCATGAGAGAGTTGGATGTTATTAAGTTTTCCACTATCTACTTGGAGGGAAAGGCTTATGACTGGCGGCACCATTGCATGAATACCTTGGGACATAATCACATTACATCTTACCCAGAATTCACACATAGGATTATTTATAGGTTTTATCAGGGAGATCTTGAGCTACATTTTCGTGAACTCACTCAACTAAGGCAAACAAGGGCACTAGAAACCTTTATAGAGGAGTTCCTGAGGGTGGTCGTAATGGTACAAAATGTGTCTCAAGCTAGGTTATTGATTCTTTTCTCTAAGGGATTGATGGAACCCCTACGAGCTTGGGTTAAGGATTTCAAGACTAACAACCTACAGGAGGCTATTTGGAGGACTAGAGATTTGATGAGATCGACAACAAAAACCAAGTTCACTACAAGGCCACCAATAACACAAGGAGTGAAGGATCAAAGAGGAATGGATAAAGGTAAGGGAAGGATGGATGAAGCTACTAGAAGAGAGTTGAGGAGAAAACAACTTTGTTTTACGTGCAAAGAACCTTGGGAACTAGGGCATATATGTATGGGAAAAGGCAAGGTTCACTATATTAAGGTGGTTTCTGATAATGAGGAGGAATATGAGGTTGGAGGTATTCAAAATATAGAGGCCAATCAAACACGGACAGAAAATCCATAGAGTGAAGGAGGAGATGAAGCAGATCTCGGTCAAGCAGGGGATAAGAAGATCACTATTACATCCATTAGCATGGCCCTTAAGTACAGTACTTTTAGAATGGGAGGAGTTCTCCAAGGGCCGAGGGTTTATGTGCTCATAGATGGGGGAGCTTCACATAACTTCATTGATTCGACACTAGTGAAAAGAAGATATATACCCACAGTAGAGTTTGAGGGATTTCGTGTGGAGGTAGCAGGAGGTAACACTATGCCATGTGACAGATGTATTCCAGGATTGAATCTCACCTTGGGAAGGTATGAATTGACACATGAATTATATGTGATGGACTTACCAGAAACCAATGTTATATTGGGGGTCTAATGGCTTAGTACTTTCGGGGTCTCTATTGATTGAAAGGCACACTTGTTGGTGGAGTATTCCAAAAACAGGTTTGCATGTGATTTGATGGATGGACAGGTGCAAGATGATAGCTACAGGGTCATAGATGACATCATATACTATAAGGTTCAAATATTCTTGGTTCCCGAATCAGTGTTCAAGGTGAAGGTGTTGCAGGCATGTCATGACTCACCTTTAGCAGGGCATCAAAGGTTCATCAATACATATAGACGGGTAAGGGAAAGGTTAGCTTGGAAGCGTATGAAGGAGGATGTCATGCGCCACATCAGAGAATGTATCACTTACCAAGAAAACAAAGATGAACACACCCACCCAGCAGGGCTATTGCAACCACTTCTTATTCCATAGCACAAGTGGGAAAGTATTTCCATGGATTTCATTACAGGGTTGCCCAGGGCACAGGGAAAGGATTGCATATTTGTGGTGGTGAATCAATTAACCAAGTTTTCTCATTTTTTCTCCATTTCCACTGATTATAGGGCATCAAAGGTGGTCGAATTTTTATTTATGGAGATCTTTCAGTTGCATGGGCTACCCAAAACCATTATAAGTGATAGAGACAATATATTTATGAGCACCTTTTGGCAGGAATTGTTCAGGCTAGTGGGCACATCGTTAACTCTCAACATTAGCTATCATCCTCAAATAGATGGCCAAACAGAGACAGTCAACAAATGGTTGGAGGGGTATCTCATGAATTATGTATTAGTACAGCAGAAAGCATGGGTTAAGTGGATAATCTTGGGTGAGAATTGCTACAACACTGCTTACCACATGTCCATTGGTATGTCTCCTTTTCGATATTTATATAGTTATGACTCCCTCACTTTTGTGGAGATTGTATTTGGAGACAGTAGAGCACCCATGGTACATGATTGGATCCAAATGAGCCAAGACATACTTAGAGAGCTCAAGGATCACTTACACAGGGTACAAAATTAGCAGAAAGTACAGGCAGATAAAAACAGGGTAGAGCGTACTTTTGAGGTTGGGGACCTTGTTTATTTGACGCTAAAAATGTATAGGAAAGCATCTAGAAAGAAGAATGGAACCGAGAATCTCAATCCTCGTTTCTATGGGTCATACAAGGTGAAGAGGAAAGTGGGACCAGTTGCATATGAACTTGAGCTACCCCAAGAAAGAAAAATACATAACTTTTTTCATGTGTCATGCTTGAAAAGGGAAATAAGACAACACATCATGGTTAATAAAGGACTACCTCCAGTAGTTGAGGAAGGAAAATTGGTCTTGATACCTGAGGAGGTTTGGGGGTGAGAGAGAGGATACTGAGGAATAGAAACATCAAGGAATATTTGTTCAAATGAAGAATTTTCCCATGGAGGATGCTACTTGGGAAGGTGAATGGGTTCTACATAAAACAAGATCAGAATTGCTTATGGGCAAGCAATTTCCAATAGGGGAGATTATAATGTCCCCTCCACTTGATAGAGGATTGGAGAGACTTAGTATTCTAGATGTCCCCAGTAGACTATAGTCTCATGAGAAAATGGGGACTAAGAGGCACCAAAGTAATCACTTTGAGGATAAAGGTTATATTATTAAAGTGACTTTGGGGAAAAAAGGGAAATTAAGTGAAGTGACTAATACGAGGAAAAGTGAAGAAAAAAACTTTAGGAGCTAATCAAATAACTTAAGTGGAAATCAGACTCTGGAGTATAAAATAAAGAGGGTGCCTCACTCCACATTTTGGTCATTTTTACACTTGCATCTTGAGCTCTTCGACTTAGACGTTTTGAGGGTTTTGGGAGAACAAACCCTAGAGATTAGCAAGGAGGTGAAATATTCCTCTGTTTTTATCAAATCTTGGCCAAGGAGGTGAAATATCCCTCCCTCACCATTCTATCTAGTTACAGGTTGATTACTACAGAGAAACAAGAGGAAGTGCACAATCTAGGAGGGTTTCTGTAGGAGGTGTGCATTGCTTGAGGAAGAACAATTTGATTTGAGCAGAAGAAGGGAGATTTGAGGATGATATCTTCCTGGGGGGGGTTTCTAGGGCTAGTGCGCCCTTTCTCACTCATTCTTGGAGGGTTTTCTCTACTTATTGATTTATTGTGAGCTTGGTACGAAATTCTTGAAGGAGGACGCATTATCTAGAGTAGATCTAGAGAGTTGGAGAGTGAAATCACTATAAATAGTAGGATAAGATTATCCAAGGTGTTTTCTATCATCAGATCTACAAATCTATAGGGGTTTTCAATGGTTTGGGGCTAAGAACAGAGGAGGCCGAAATTCCAAAGGGTTTCCCAGTCAGGAAGTGCGCAACTCAACCAGATTTGGAAGCTAGAGTCCAGAAGAGAAATAAATTGATCTTGTCTTGCATCTATTGGGATTCTAGAGGATTTCTTCTTCACTTATTTTGTATCTTGGGAGGCATATTCAGGCAAGCTTCTATATTCTATCTATATCATTCCATATATGTAGATCTTATGCATGGAGGTCTTCTTATTATCTAAATAAAGGTCAGATCTGAAGTTGTTGTTTATTCTATTGTGTTGTCTCTATTGTATCTTGTTATTCTATATATTGTTGTGTTATATTCATGTCGTAAAACTCCACAAACCCTTTCAATGCAACCTTGAAGGCAACCTACAAAACACAAAAGAAAAATCACACACAAAGATCAGAAAAAACACCCAAGTTCCTAGCAAAAATCTACTTGGAAACATTAAAATTTCCTCGGGAAATGCATTATGTGGAAAAATAAAATAATAATAAATAATCAATCGATAAAATAAAATCACCATCATTTTAGGCATAATTGTTAGCCATCCCAAGAAGTTGACCATCCAAACCAAACAATGTCTAAACTAAGTGATTTTCCATTGTTTTCATATTTATGTGGTGAGGAATTTCAGAGAGTTCTTCGGAGCCATGTCTAATGACAATGTAGACTACCTTTGTATAGACTACTATGGTGGCCCCCCTTTACCTTTTGTGTGGTTAGTAAAAAAAGATAACAACATTAGAATATATTTCATGAAGAGATGTTTCAAGCATCAAACCAACTACTTTGATGTCTTGCAAACATAAAATATTTAAATAAAAAATAATATCACATATTCTTCATACCATGATTTAGGCCCTAAGCATTCAATGGCATTGCTTTCATTGTGGTTTTTCAACTTTGAAGTCCATTGTCTCCTCGTCTTTCAGGTTTACAAGTGAGTTGAAATTATATCACATTTTGCATTTTGGGCGGGAACCATTCATTTATGGTTTTGTTCTTCATTTTAACTATACTATAATCCATATAATATGTTTATGTGTGTGTATTAATTATTAATAATAATGTTAAAAAATATGGTTAATTGGGTTTAGCTTGAGTGGTTGGGGGAATGATTGTTATCCTCTCCATCTCAGTCCAATTCTCGCAAGTGACATGTTGAGCTCATAACGAGTGTATTGTTGTAAGGCTTCGAGCCCTATTGTTGACCAATGTTATGTCCTAAAGATTCTAGGATTTATTTTGGGTATCATTTTCAAAATGAGGGGAAGTACTTGAAGGTTTTTCCCAAACTTTGTAACCTGAAAAAGAAAAAGAAAAATTATAAATTTTTGACATTTTGGAATCTCACAATAATGAAAAACAAATTATATCTTTGTTTTCATAAAGTAGGACAATAAATTATAATATTGAAATTAAAAATGTTAATATAAATAATTTGTTTAAATCAAATCTACTATTCTATTTATATTCAATATGACGTTGAAATTTGATAAAATTATGATTTATCAACAAAATAATTAGATAACATTTTCGGAAATCTTATAAATAATTAAGAAGATATCCATATTTGAAATCTTAAAGTTGAAATATAGTTTGAAATCAAACAAAGGTAACCAAGTGTTATTGTAGAGTGATGTATTATGTAAAGTGAGGTCTATGTGAATTCAAAAACATAAAAGGATATAGTTTATTCACTTAGAATTCCAACGTTCCATTAGATAATCCATCAATTCATTGTTTGTAACCTTGTGAGTATGTGAAGTTTGCATATATATCAAGCTTTAAGCCAAATTGTTGAGTTCCGTATCCAATTATTAGATAAGTTTTAAACCTTTATGCCATAGATTTGCTTTCCAACATTAAGATAAACTCAAATAAAGATAAGAAATCTAGCACATTTACAGTTTACCTATCATGAAAATTATATTTCAGCATAGGATTAAAACAAAAAGGAAGACCTTGGNTTTACCTATCATGAAAATTATATTTCAGCATAGGATTAAAACAAAAAGGAAGACCTTGGATTTCACTTCAAAATTCAAATCAATTTCAAAATTGAGCTAATTAAGAAGTATGGTTTGTAATTAGGTTCCAAGTTAATGGTTGAATATTGAAGAGTTAGCTGTAATGAACTTGGAATAAGCAACTCAAATCAAAAAATTAAAATCCTATTAAACCCTAGGTTGTTTTATAAAACAAAAAAGAAGAAAAAGGTAAAATAAATGGCATGGTTAAAAGAGAAATGAAAACCTAAGTGCTACCATTGGACATGGAGTCTAGAATACTCCTTTAGTAGTTTCCCTCTTCATCTTCAATGTTGAAGTCTTCACACATCTTTGGAGAATGTTTGGTGAACATTAAGCTAGAAATACTTGGACTATAAAAGATTTACAAGGAGTCTAAACTAATCATAGAGTCAACCTAAGTATTGTTAAATTTAAAATATTAAAGCATAAATCCAGGGCAAGAAGTCAAAACCCTAAAATATTCAACTTCAATTTTGAGATCTAGCTTTACAAAATTACAAAGAAGTGACATAGAAAGATTATGTATCTATGTTGCATTGTTTTCTTTGCAATAGCGCCTTCCTCAATGCATATTGCATGCCAAACCCTTCTATCATTATCCTGGAACAACTTACTCAATAACATAGAAAAGAAACTACACTAAATATTAACAAAATTAGTCTTCCAATCTATTCCAACCATGAAAAATGATAGAGGAGCCCTCCTTATATAGACATTGCACCTCATAAAAGCATGAGTATGTTGAGTATGTGTTATAATCTTTGCACAACCCAAAATTTGGGCAGTTTTTGCATCCATTTTTTAACGATTTTCAGCATGTGATTTTCACTTTTGGCAATTTTTTAGTGCATGGGTGGATTTGTGGCTTAACCCATTGTTTTCTCATTCCAGATAAGGAATTAGGGTTGTAATCTAATATGGGTCAATGGATTAGGGGTTTTGGATGTTGCATGATCCTATATATATATATATATATATATATATATATATATATATATAATGCATTGTAAACAATGAAGAGAGAGATGATGAATAACAATAAGAGGTGTGGCTCTAAATAGGTTGTTGGTTTTCTTGGTTTGGGTTTCCAGGGTAAATCTATGTGTATATGTGTGATTGCAATTGTGTTATTTTCTATTTTTAAGAATGTGTGTGTGCATTGCATTATTGTAAATGGTTTTAAAAAACTTGCAAAGTAGCAAACCATGTACTCGTACAATACCATGTGCCAATACAATGTGCTCAAGCAAAACCATGAGCTAAAACAAGAGGCACTCCCAATACCATGGTCTAAAATCATTTTGAGCCAATGAAATAATATACCATGAAATAACCACCTCAACCAAATCAAACATGTGAGTGGACTAGTCAAATAGAGGAGGTGTGCTCCACAATATATTATAATCACCCACATGTGTGGCTAAGGGAGAGAAAATGCACCCTCCACCTTGTTAGCACCAGAAGTCACCCTTACACTACTAGAAGGGTAAGCTCGGTACCCATTTGAATATCATGACTGAATGTATAAATAAGGTTTGGTAGGTGGATCGGCAAGACTAAAAGAGAAAGGGAGAGGGTAGCAAGCTAAGGTTTACAAAATCATACCATTGGGCATGGACTCATAACCACTCTGCAGTTCAAAGGCAATCAAGTTGAGTTATCAGATCAAAAGCTATAAGATAATGGATGGAAGAATGAACAAGATAACAAAGAGTGGAACATTCACTGAACATAAATCCTATCTGCGAGATGGATGCAATATAATTGAACAATAAACAATGATTAATAACCTTGTCATAATAGATCCTCTGCTACTCAAGATTCCATCAATCAAAGGCAGCCATGATCCTCAAAGTTTGCAGTCTTATTCGAGCAAGAAGATAAAGGAATGAAAAACAAAGTAAATTAACATTCTGATAATACAGCCTTCATGAATCTTCAATGGTAGAAATGATTACATAATGATATGCCCTTCGACTTACAAATTAGACACATGCAGGTTTGTTGCTTCATCAAGCTCTCTTGAACCTCTCGACTGAACCGTTTTTACCATGTTTTTTTCCCAAAATACATAGGATATCCTCTTTACAAAGATGAGGGATCCATCATCTTCAGACTTTTCCAAATTTAGATGAAGTTACAACAGAATAAGAACAATTCCAAACAAACTACTAGATTTTAGGGTTTACTTCTTAACTTAATTAATACATTAAAATCATAAGAAAATTGTATGAGTTCAGTGGCAAAATAGTTGGTCCTTCTCGTCCACATGATGACTTGACACGTACATTCCAGCTAGCAATTGAAAAGTCTTGGTCTCAAGTTGACTGTGTGGTTTTGCAGCATCCATGAGAAACTCGTTGCAAAAATTTCATGTTCAACACTTTCGCAACATGCAGACCCGCTGTGAAATCTTTGTTTCTAGTGTTCTAGCACTACAAATCTGCTACAAGTTGTCTTCATAATCTGGATTCAATCTCTATTGGTTGATCTAGTGCCTAAAAACATGAGATTTGATTTCCACATATGTCCTTGACTGATGAATCTCCTGCCACATATGCCTTTGATTTTCTTGCTAGAAAAATTGACTAGAAAGGTGGATCGAATCCCTAGTTGGTTGTGTTAGAAATATTATACAGCGCCGTCGGTGAAAGCTCCGCGGGAGGGCCTCATCGGAAACCGGGATATCGGGGATCCCGGGAGCTAGAGTTTCATGAGTTTCAGAATCGCGATTCGCGATTTCCTGATCAGCGGGAACGATTGTCAATCGTGGAGGACAGGTGGCAGACTTTATAATGAGGAGTGGACCGTTGACAAGTCAATGGCCATCGGGTTTCGGGGAATCGCAAGTCCCGTGGACACAAACATCGTGTCGTCAAGAACGCCGAAAAGCTGATGGAAAGTTTGACCGCGGTCACACAGGGACAGGTCATATGGACTATGTTCTAGCCGGTAGGTGCTAGCTCCCAGGAGGAGGAGCTCGTCGCACATCGGGATATCGGGGATCCCGGAGGCAAGGAACTTGCGCACCTCAAACTCGTGAATCCCGAATCCCCGAAAGCCCGAAACCTCATCACACGCCTCCTTGCCGCCACGTCCATCCCCGTGTCATGCCAACTCATATTCTCTTCCTGGCCCCTGTGTCTTGTCCACCTGGCTCGTACACTTCAAAGCTCATGAATTCTGCCACGTACATTTTCCCTATCATTTTCCCTCTGCCCATCCTTCCACATGGCCTCTCCTCATCCCATATCTGCATCGAGCGTGTCCAACTACCCCTGCCTGGTCACCATCCGTTCATCACTTCGTGTCAAGTCTCCCAGCCACCACGAAGGCCTCCATGTCCTGTTGATACAGAGTCGACTGGGTCTTTCCCAATCTCAGTGAAGCAGTTATTGCGGCAGTTAATGGTGGTTGAACATCGTTTCCTCCATAAATGGAAAGCCCAGAAATGACTGTAAGCTTGTCAATTCATTCACAGGTCCTTTGGAACGCGATTGCGTCTGACTGAAGTTCACAACTGTCCAAAAAATGTAGGCGCAGTAAACATGCAGACGTAATGTCTTCGATGCAGTGTCTCGAATTGGCTTCTATGGCTTTGTTCCAAGTATATGTAGGCATTTTTGCCATTTTTGTAATCTATCGATGGTTGAGAAGAGCTCTCGGTTGTAAAGTTTTAACGAAGCACTGTTATTCTGGTTATGTATGAGCTTTGGAGACTTCTTTCCTTATGAATGTTAGTTTCTTTCATGTCTTTGTTTACACTGTGTTAGAGCAGCTCGGAATTGGAGGATCCAGTCGAGCTGTAGCTATTATAGGATGATGTTGTAATGGATCACTGTAATAGTTACGGAGCCTCTAATCAGTTTCTGTGATTTCTTT
>ML797555.1:14671-34993 GCA_009831015.1 Picea engelmannii
CGAGTAGCTGTCACATCTCTTCTCAGAGATAAGTTGCCACCATTCTAGCGAGTCTTTCACTCTGTATTTTTACAGTCTTTGTACATTATTGCTCATTAATAGAAATTGTATTACTGTATCTCTGTGTTTACAGTTTCATCTCTGATACATTTATGTTATATTGTTGTATATTTGATATATCTCTGTATATTTCTTTATCATATCTCCGCTCTCATATCATGCCGAAAATAATCCGGATCATTAGCTTCTTGATTATGTCATTCCTATAGTTTTTCTTCATCTCCTTCTGTAGACTATGTCTCTGATTCAACTTCATACTCGACAATAACTTCTTTGCTAGCCTCCACAGACCCATCTTTCTTACTAAGAGACACATCCTGCAATGTGATTTTTTTTTCTTGTACCACAACTTCAAAAACTTCTTTTGCACATTAATATTAATGGTACCCACTAATTCTATCCAAGGATATCCCAAAACAATATCCACTTCATCCATATCCATAACATAAAAATATGAATGCAACACATATTTATCCAGACTAACCTTCAAATATTTAAAAATTTGAACATTTTTAGCCTCAACCTGTGTGCTTTGGATATTCTTGGCAGGAATTTGCAATCTATTAACCAACTGAACATTGATAAAATTTTGTTGGCAACTAGGGTTAATAGAAACAACAACGTTTTCTTTGTGAATACAACCATGAACCTGTAATATAGATTCTCCATTTGAAAATAAACTCTTGTTTCTCCCTTTAGCAACATGAGACCATTTATCTAAAAGAAAAATTTCAAGTGCTTCATCAGAAAGTGTCATCAATTGGCTATATCTATGTGATTGCCACCAAATGACTGCATCATCTTTTAAATAACACGATACCCAATGTCTCCAATCCTCTTTCGAAAATGAATTCAAATATTTTATGAATTCGTCAATATTAGGGCCATCATCTTTTCCAGTAAAAAACATCTTTCTTAGGATAAATCTTGAACAAAATCTAGGATTAAAAATAACTTACTACAGAAAATAACGGTTTTTTTCTGAAAAAACCTAGAAAAACTGTTGAATTTAAAATGCTTATAACTTCACTTCCCAGACTTTGTTTCAGCTGTTTTGTTTTATGAATTTGGGTATTTTTCTGAGAGGAATTAAAATATCCAATTTTTTTGGCCAAATTATACACAGAAAGTTTCATATATGAACCTGAAGTGAAACACCCTTTTTTTCCTAGAAAAAATATGTAAAAATAGCAAACAATTCTTCTCTTTTTTGGCCAAGGAAAGTTCTCTGATACCACTTGATAAGTATCTGAATAGATCTAAAGATAAATCTCACAATAAACCCACAATATCAACAAGAATAATCCAAACCATTCAACAAAACATTGAACACATGACATAGAGAAAACCCTTGAAGTAGGGTAACACCATATATTAATCCTTAAGGAAGGATAACACTTCTCAAGCAATGCTTGATACAATCACAATATTCTTCACTATGTTTCATTACATTGCTTACACTTCTATATATAGTTCTCTCTATCTCCTAGGAACATTCTAGAGAGCCTTCTCACATTTATTACATTTAACTACCATAGTGGGCCTAGTACACCTTACATTGAATGCCCACATTCTCATATATTAAATGACTTCCACTAATAATACATAACCACATTCCCATTAGGTACCCCATATTACCTCCCTAGGTATACTACAACCTTCCTTGACAAAACATTGTGGGTTAATTTTTTCAGGGTAGAGATGTATTCTGGTGTCTTAAAGTTACAAATATATGTCATTCAATGCACAAATCCGTGGTTGGGGAAGCATACACGCGGGAAATACAAGTGTTTTTTAAGCGTACATATGTTGTCCACCCTTGTAACCCATGTTGGTATCCCTTCGAGCGGTAGCGCATCAGACAACACCTATATACAGATCGACCTACATATCCTGAAGCCCTCCATAGATAAAATAATTGGTCGGTTGACTGCTATATTTCCATCGAGAACAACACTTTCGAAGATAATCCCTAGTACTTGGGTAGTCAGGTAGTACAGCTAAGGTCACAATCTAGCCTCCTTAGTTGGTACCCTTAGATATTGGGCCGAGTACTACTGTTGGATTCCACACGTATATTAGAGAGATATAGCACAGGGGAAACCCTTGTCTGTAGAAACCTTAAATATCCTACCCCTAGGGAAGGAAACAAAAACAAAACAAACAAGATCTATTTCCACGCAACGATTCCTTCTGCATTATAGTTGTAAAATCACTACACATTTCTCCCTGTTAGGCATTTGGGCATTTTTTCATTGCAGTATTATTTAGGTTGGAGTAAAATAAAAAAAAAAAAAATAATGAGTATAATGGTCCTTCCGACACATTTATTTGGGACCTATCCCACTGGGTTCCTCTCTTCGCCTCGATTCCAGTGATACCTATCATTTTTAACACACTTTTTTTTGCGGACCTAACCCTTCTCCGACACCCTTATTTGGCCCCTATCCCATTGGATCTCACTTTTCTCCCTGATAGCAGTGGTACCTATCATTTTACACCATTCTTCTCAGTGGTCCCACCCACCTCTCCAGATTCCTTGTGTTTCCTCTATACCATTTTCCTACCCATTATTCCAAATGGCCACCACTCGAGCCCAAGAACTCAATACCTTGATTGTTGACACCCACCAGAACAAGGAAGACATAAAGAATATCAATGGAAACCTTAGATAAATCAATTCGTCTATTCAGATCCTCCATGACCAATGTGCCTACATCAAAGACCTAAAATACCTCAAATACACCTTTGAACACTTCATGGGCCATTCCTAGAACCCTTCCTCTTATGAACAATCATATTATCAGGATGACCATGACTCTTCCCATTACCAAGGTCCTCATACTACCCACTTTTCTCGAGACATTCGCCCTCCCAGAATTGAGGTGAACACATTTTATGGATCAGATCCCACAAGCTGGGTCACCCAAATGGAACATTATTTCTCTTTGCATGGCATTACTGATGATTTAGCCAAACTTTGATATGGTGTTCTACATATGGATCTAGAATCATGGCAATGGTGGCAATGGCGAAAAAAAGGCACGTGAAGGGTATGTTTCTTGGACACAGTTTGTGGCCGAAATTTATGACCATTTTGACTTTGACACCCACCATTTAGATTGTTTGACCAATTTAAAGAAATCTGGGACAGTGTAAGACTATGTTGTCGCATTTGAACACTTGGATTTCAGAACGGAGGTCATGTCAAATGCTTTCTTTAGGGAATGCTTTATGAGTGGCCTCAAAGATGAAATTTGTTCCCATGTTCTCATGGCATGCCCCTAGACTTGGTTGGAAGTTATTCAACGAGCCAAGGAAGCACAACAATTTGTATTCTCTCATATCCACAAACCATCCTTTCCTCCTCGCCCTAAACCCACCAATTATACCCCTCCTGCAACTCCCCTCAAGATCTAGAAATTAACCAGGGCTAAAATAACTGAACGTCAACTCAAGGGTATTTGTTATCATTGTGATGACAAATATTTTCTCGAGCAGAAGTTCAAGGAACAAAATCTTTTTATGGTTGTGACTGAGGATATTTTTGAAGAAGATGTTGTTGTTATGCCTGTGGAGGAACTCCCACCACCATATGAGTTGACTCCACCCTCTGATCCACCAGACGTTGACCATGTGATTTCACTTAATTCCCTCACTGGATTATAAGTTCCCAGACTCTCAAATTAATTGGTTACATCAAAAGTAGGAAATTCATCATCCTTGTGGATAGTGGTATCACCCATAATTTTATTCATCATCACATTTCCCAAGAAGTCAATTGTTATTTCTACACCGTCAATAATTTTCAAATCATGATTGCCAATGGCGATTCCATGAAATGTGGGGGACGATGTGAGAATATGCAACTCTAAATTGGTCAGTATCACCTGAAAATACAATATGTTTGCTATAGACATGGGTGGTTGTGACATTTTTCTTGGTGTTGAATGGTTACGCACTCTAGACCCCATTCTCGTGGATTTTAATTACTTAACCATGCAATTCCAACAGGAGGGACAACAATATAAGTTCCAAGGAATCACAACATGCTTCCCTAAGATCATCAGTTCCAATTGCATGGAAAAGGTGCGCAAAAAAGGTCATTTGGGCATTTTACCCCAACACCACTCCATTCATGTTGTTGAGACACCTTTTGTGTATCCCGACCTTGAATTTAACCTCTCCCACAACGAAGTTGTTTTTACCACTCCCAAAGAACTTCCCCCTTCCCGTGGAGTCCATGATCATTCCATCCCTCTCATCCTGGGCAATATTCCTCCCAATGTTTGGCCTTATCGTCATCACTTTGCCGAGAATAATGAAATTTAGAAAATTGTTCATGAATTGCTATAAGCAGGTGTTATCCGTCCCAATACTAGCCCCTATTCTTCCCCTGTGATCATGGTACTAAAGACATAAGGTACTCGATACATGTGTCCTAATTTATGCTCCCTCAACAAAATCACAATCAAAGACAAATTCCCCATTCCGATCCTTGATGACCTCTTTGATGAATTGAGTGGTGCTCAGTAATTCACTGAATTGGATCTACATTCTGGCTACCACCAGATCCGTATGAAAGAAGAAGACATTCCCAAGACTGCATTTTGAACTCATGAGGGTCATTATGAATTCTTGGTAATGCCCTTTGGATTGTGTAATGCTCCTTCCACTTTCAAAAGTCTTATGAATCATGTATTCCGTCCTTTTCTCCGTCATTTTTTCTTAGTTTTATTTGATGATATTTTCATGTATAGTAAAACTTGGCCATCCCATCTCTCCCATGTGAATCAAGTTCTCCAGGGTACTCTTGGCATAATGAAGATATTTTCTACAAAGGTCATTTTTATTTATGCAATCAATCACAACTTAAATAAACACTTCTATATGAACTTCACTCCTCACCCACAACTGGGCATTCCGAGTTTACCAAAACCTATGAACAGGTCAAACATTATTTTTTCTGGGATGGTATGAAACATGACGTTCGCACCTTTGTGATTGAATGTGAGGTTTTTCAACTCAACAAGGGATAACCTGTAAAAGCTATGGGAACACTCCAGCGACTTCCAATTCCCCTTTCTATTTGGTGAGATATTTCTATGTATTTCATTGTGGGCTTACCTAAATCGGACAATAAGTCGGTCATCATGGTGGTCGTAGATCGTCTCTCTAAATATGCTCATTTTTGTTCTCTTCAACACCCATTCATAGCCTCTGCAGTGGCTCAAATATTCATGGATAATATCTTCAATCTTCATGGCATGCCTAATTCTATTTTCTTTGATAAAGATACCACTTTCACCAACAAATTTTGGCAAGAAATATTAACGCTACAGGGAACCGAATTGCATCTCAACGCTACCTATCACCCCCGGACGGATGGCTAGATTGAAGTTGTCAACAATTGTTTGGAAACATATTTGAGTTGTTTTTCATCTGAGAGGAAACATCGGTGGAATTAAAGGTTACCCCTCGTTGAATGGTGGTACAACACATCTTACCATACAACTACTCGCATGACTCCTTCTGAAGCAGTCTATGGCCAAGAGACCCCATTGGTTCTCTCATATATCCCAGGGGTCTCGAAGGTTTAGGAGGTTGACACAAATATTACAGTCCGAGAGGATATTTTTCATGCCCTCAAAGACAATTTGGTCATGGCTCAGAATCGCATGAAGCAACAAGCAGATCAAGGTCTTTCTGAACGACAATTTTTTGAAGGGGACTAGGTGTTTCTTCGACTACAACTTTATAAGAAGAATTCACTCAAAGTTGAACACTATCAGAAACTTATGCCCAAATTTTATGGTCCTTATATAGTGCTCAAGCATGTGGGATTGGTGGCCTATCAATTAGCTCTACCTAGTCAGTCGAAGCTCCATCCTATTTTTCATGTTTCCTACTTAAAGAAGGTGATTGGAACTAAGTGTCAAACTCAAACTAGTCTCCCTTAGTTGGATGGAGAAGGTTCCATCTGGTTGTACATTTTCGCTCATTAATAGAAATTGTATTACTGTATCTCTGTGTTTATGGTTGCATGTCTGATACATTTATGTTATATTGTTGGATATCTGATATATCTTTGTATATTTCTTTATTATATCTCCGCTCTCATTGCGTGTCGAAAATAATCTAAATCAGTGGTATCAGAGCAGGCTTCTCTTGATTTTTTTCAGTGCATGTCCCCGACGAGGTCTAAGTATAGCAAGGTGGGTCTCGATCTTGTCTCTCTTGAAGAAAATTGCTCTCGCACGCCCAAGAATACCTCCATGGGGGAAGAAAATAAAAATGACAGAGCAGACGATTCTATCAATCTATTGCTTGAGAAAGCTCTCACGCAACAGAGGGACAAAATGATGGAGAACTTTTCCCACATCCTTCAATGTCTGCCGATAACATTAGGCGCATCTTCATCAAGAGAACACTTTGGAGGAAACTCTCCTTTCAATGTACAAATTAATTTTGATATTCATGTATTTGAAGGATAGATAGATGCAGAAGACCTAGACAAATGGTTAAACCCCCTAGAATATTATTTCTCTACTCACAATTTTTCCGACAGAGAAAATATCACCTTCACACTCCTTAAATCTATCCCCCGTGTCAAAAATTGGTGGGAAACTTATTGGGAGAAAATTTCCACAAAGGAGTCTGGAATATATGTCGTCGAGCCGACTTGGGATTTTTTTGGGGATGTGGTAAATGAATAGTATTATCCTGTTGGAAACTATGAGGACTAGTACATGAAATGGACCACACTACGGCAAGAGAGGGGCCAAGCAGTTCCTGAGTTCACCAATACCTTCCATACCTTGCACACCAATATGGGTATCAAAGACTCCGAACAAAATTTGGTTATGAAATACCGTGGGGCTCTACACAGATACATCCAAACTAAAATGGATTTTCTGGACATCTCATCACTTGCATGTTTCTTATAGATATGTTGTTAAAATCGAGAAAAAATTTAAGCACTGGAACAAATGGGATTTCAGGTCTACAAATCTGTAACAACCAAAATATGACAAAGATGGCCCTAACAAACAGTCTCTTGAAAACTAGTCCAAGCCACAGGAAAAGAAGGGTCACGAGAAGACAAAGAAGGACACTGGAAAATGGTGTGATTGCCACAAAAGCCCCTGACACAACACTGATGAATTATGCTCAAAATAGGCATTGGTGTCCAAGATCAATGACAAGGAACCGAACCATGATTCAGAATTTGATTATGAAAATAATGGTAAAAGACAGATCATCGACGCAGACCCTACTGCTATTGTCGCAACCACAACAATTCAACCAGAAGAGCCAACAGATCCTGAAGAAGGGGGCACCTTTTTCATTCACAGATGTGGGTGAAGGGGAAGTAGAAGAACCTCATCTCAGCAGAGGTTGTCAAACAATTGGGATTGTCGACAACACCATTCCCGCAACTATACAACATCGGGTGGCTTCGCTAAGGACGAGATCTTCGTGTCAGTCAAGAGTGTCGATTGTCATATGGAATCCAACCCTTCAAGGATGAGGTATTATGTGATGTTTCCCCATTGGATGTATGCGATGTTCTTTTGGGCCAGCCATATATGTGGAGATGCCATGATGTTTATGAGTCTCGACCCTGCAGTGTCATTGTTTCTCTGGGGGGTCATCTCTACAGAATACCAGAGGTAGTTCCAACCATTGTTCCAACTAAACAGTGTCGCAAGGTAGTATCTCATACTGCAAAATTCATCTTCTTCACAATCTATTCAAAATGGGAACAGAAGGACATCGCAACCAATACAGCCTCGCCCCAAGCACCTTCTATCAAATAGAAGCAGGTTGACAAGGTTGCAGCAAAGCACAAAGATTCCTTCTGCACATCGCCCTCTCATGTAGCTCGACTTGTTGAATAGCCTCAACCTCAACAGGTTCGTGATATACTTCCACAAACAGAGCAACACCATGTCTCCAGCAAGGCAAGCAGCTCACAAAGATTCAGATTGAACAAACACTTTTTCCTCTCCCCCAAACACTCAATGCAATGGAGACCATTGCTTCCTAAGGAGGGAGGATTGATCCAGATGGATATCTATGGCCACCCATCTTTTCCAACTAGCTCAAAACAATTTTCTAGCAATTTTGATAATTTACTATTTTTAGTAGTTTTTTCGGGGCCCAAACTTTCGGGGCCATTTTGAGGCCCTAAATGATGTTTTTTGGGAAAATGGGGAGCAACATAAATTTTCCTACAATGTTTCTCACATCAAAAGTTGTATTCCTCAGATAGATCTTTCTAATGGTGTATCGAGTTCCCCTAACGGTGTATCGAGTGCCCCAAACAGAGATCGTATGAAACATTTATGCCCTTGGGAAGTTGATGTATCAACTACCTCCATCGGGGCCTGCAAACCTTTTGGGTTTTCATCTTCTGGGGTTAGGGTTTTGGATTTTCCGTATATTAAAAAGGCCCTTAGATCCTCATTGTAATGATCATCATCTTGCGAATGCGAGTAGCTGTCACATCTCTTCTCAGAGATAAGTTGCCACCATTCTAGCGAGTCTTTCACTCTGTATTTTTACAGTCTTTGTATATTTTTGCTCATTAATAGAAATTGTATTACTGTATCTCTGTGTTTATGGTTTCATCTCTGATACATTTATGTTATATTGTTGTATATTTGATATATCTCTATATATTTCTTTATCATATCTCCGCTCTCATATCGTGCCGAAAATAATCCGGATCATTAGCTTCTTGATTATGTCCTTCCTATAGTTTTTCTTCATCTCCTTCTGTAGACTATGTCTCTGATTCAACTTCATACTCGACAATAACTTCTTTGCTAGCCTCCATGGGCCCATGTTTCTTACTAAGAGACACATCCTGCAATGTGATTTTCTTTTTCTTGTACCACAACTTCAAAAACTTCTTTTGCACATTAATATTAATGGTACCCACTAATTCTATCCAAGGATATCCCAAAACAATATCCACTTCATCCATATCCATAACATAAAAATATGAATGCAACACATATTTATCCATACTAACCTTCAAATATTTTAAAATTTGAACATTTTTAGTCTCAACCTGTGTGCTTTGGATATTCTTGGCAGGAATTTGCAATCTATTAACCAACTAAACATTGATAAAATTCTGTTGGCAACTAGGCTTAATAGAAACAACAAAGTTTTCTTTGTGAATACAACCATGAACCTGTAATATAGATTTTCCATTTGAAAATAAACTCTTGTTTCTCCCTTTAGCAGCATGAGACCATTTATCTTAAAGAAAAATTTCAAGTGCTTCATCAGAAAGTGTCATCAATTGGCTATATCTATGTGATTGCCACCAAATGACTGCATCATCTTTTGAATAACACGATACCCAATGTTTCCAATCCTCTTTCGAAAATGACTTCAAATATTTTATGAATTCTTCAATATTAGGGCCATCATCTTTTCCAGTAAAAAACATCTTTCTTAGAATAAATCTTGAACAAAAACTAGGATTAAAAATAACTTACTACATAAAATAACGGCTTTTTTCCGAAAAAACCTCGAAAAACTGTTGAATTTAAAATGCTTATAACTTCACTTCCCGGACTCTGTTTCAGCTGTTTTGTTTTATGAATTTGGGTATTTTTCCGAGAGGAATTAAAATATCCAATTTTTTTGGCCAAATTATACACAGAAAGTTTCATATATGAACCTGAAGTGCGACACCCTTTTTTTCCTAGAAAAAATCTGTAAAAATAGCAAACAATTCTTCTCTTCTTTGGCCAAGGAAAGTGCTCTGATACTACTTGATAAGTATCTGAATAGATCTGAAGATAAATCTCACAATAAACCCACAATATCAACAAGAATAATCCAAACCATTCAACAAAACACTGAACACATGACATAGCGAAAACCCTTGAAGTAGGGTAACACCATATATTAAACCATAAGGAAGGATAACACTTCTCAAGCAATGCTTGATACAATCACAATATTCTTCACTATGTTTCATTACATTGCTTACACTTCTATATATAGTTCTCTCTATCTCCTAGGAACCTTCTAGAGAGCCTTCTCACATTTATTACATTTAACTACCATAGTGGGCCTAGTCCACCTTACATTGAATTCCCACATTCTCATATATTAAATGACTTCCACTAATAATACATAACCACATTCCCATTAGGTACCCCATATTACCTCCCTAGGTATACTACAACCTTCCTCGACAAAACATTGTGGGTTAAATTTTTCATGGTAGAGATGTATTCTGGTGTCTTAAAGCTACAAATATATGTCATTCAATGCATAAATCCGTAGTTGGGGAAGCATACATACGGGAACTACAAGTGTTTTTTAAGCGTACATATGTTGGCCACCCTTGTAACCCATGTGGGTATCCCTTCGAGCGGTAGCGCATCAGACAACACCTATATACAGATCAACCTATATATCATGAAGCCCTCCATAGATAAAATAATTGGTTTTTTGAATGCTATATTTCCACCGAGAACAACACTTTCGAAGATAATCTCTAGTACTTGGGTAGTCAGGTAGTACAGCTAAGGTCACAATCTAGCCTCCTTAGTCAGTACCCTTAGATATTGGGCCGAGTACTACTGTTGGATTCCACACGTATATTAGAGAGATATAGCACAGGGGAAACCCTTGTCTGTAGAAACCTTAAATATCCTACCCCCGGGGATGGAAACAAAAAAAAAACAAACAAGATCTATTTCCACGCAACTATTCCTTCTGCATTATAGTTGTAAATCACTATACATTTCTCCCTGTTAAGCATTTGGGCATTTTTTCATTGCAGTATTATTCAGGTCGGAGTAAATAAAAAATAAAAAAAAATAATGAGTATAATGGTCCTTCTGACACACTTATTTGGGACCTATGCCACTGGGTTCCTCTCTTCGCCTCGATTCCAGTGATACCTATCATTTTTAATACACTTTTTTTGTGGACCTAACCCTTCTCCGACACCCTTATTTGGCCCCTATCCCATTGGATCTCACTTTTCTCCCTGATAGCAGTGGTACCTATCATTTTACACCATTCTTCTCAGTGGTCCCACCCACCTCTCCAGATTCCTTGTGTTTCCCCTATACCATTTTCCTACCCATTATTCCAAATGGGCACCACTCGAGCCCAAGAACTCAATACCTTGATTGTTGACACCCACCAGAACAAGGAATACATAAAGAATATCAATGGAAACCTTAGATCAATCAATTCAGCTATTCAGATCGTCCATGACCAATGTGCCTACATCAAAGACCTCAAATACCTCATATACACCTTTGAACACTTTATGGGCCATTCCCAGAACCCTTCCTCTTATGAACAATCATCTTATCAAGATGACCATGACTCTTCCCATTACCAAGGTCCTCATACTACCCACTTTTTGCGAGACATTGGCCCTCCCAGAATTGAGGTGAACACATTTTATGGATCAGATCCCACAAGCTGGGTCACCCAAATGGAACATTATTTCTCTTTGCATGGAATTACTGATGATTTAGCCAAACTTCCTTATGGTGTTCTACATATGGATCTAGAATCATGGCAATGGTGGCAATGGCGAAAAAAAGGCACGTGAAGGGTATGTTTCTTGGACACAGTTTGTGGCCGAAATTTTTGACCATTTTGACTTTGACACACACCATTTAGATTGTTTGACCAATTTAAAGCAATCTGGGACAGTGTAGGACTATGTTGTCGCATTTGAACACTTGGATTTCAGAACGGAGGGCATGTCAAATGATTTCTTTAGGGAATGCTTTATGAGTGGCCTCAAAGATGAAATTTGTGCCCATGTTCTCATGGTATGCCCCTAGACTTTGTTGGAAGTTATTCAACGATCCAAGGAAGCACAACAATCTGTATTCTCTCATATCCACAAACCATCCTTTCCTTCTCACCCTAAACCCACCAATTATACCCCTCCTGTAACTCCCCTCAAGATCTAGAAATTAACCAGGGCTAAAATAACTGAACGTCAACTCAAGGGTATTTGTTATCATTGTGATGGAAAATATTTTCTCGGGCACAAGTGTAAGGAACAAAATCTTTTTATGGTTGTGACTGAGGATATTTTTGAAGAAGATGTTGTTGTTACACCTGTGGAGGAACTCCCACCACCATATGAGTTGACTCCACCCTCTGATCCACCAGACGTTGACCATGTGATTTCACTTAATTCCCTCACTGGATTATTTGTTCCTAGACTCTCAAATTAATTGGTTACATCAAAAGTAGGAAATTCATCATCCTTGTGGATAGTGGTATCACCCATAATTTTATTCATCATCGCATTTCCCAAGAAGTCAATTGTTATTTTTTCATCGTCAATAATTTTCAAATCATGATTGCCAATGGTGGTTCCATGAAATGTGGGGGACGATGTGAGAATATGCAACTCTAAATTGGTCAGTATCACCTGAAAATCCAATATGTTTGCTATAGACATGGGTGGTTGTGACATTTTTATTGGTGTTGAATGGTTACGCACTCTAGACCCCATTCTCATGGATTTTAAGTACTTAACCATGCAATTCCAACAGGAGGGACAACAATATAAGTTCCAAGGAATCACAACATGCTCCCCTAAGATCATCAATTCCCATTGCATGAAAAAGGTGCGCAAAAAAGATCATTCAGGAATTTTACCCCAATGCCACTCCATTCATGTTGTTGAGACACCTTTTGTGTATCCCGACCTTGAATTTATCCTCTCCCACCACGAAGTTGTTTTTACCACTCCCAAAGAACTTCCCCCTTCCCGTGGAGTCCATGATCATTCCATCCCTCTCATCCCGGGCAATCTTCCTCCCAATGTTTGGCCTTATCATCATCACTTTGCCGAGAATAATGAAATTTAGAAAATTGTTCATGAATTGCTATAAGCAGGTGTTATCTGTCCCAGTACTAGCCCCTATTCTTCCCCTGTGATCATGGTACTAAAAACATAGGTACTTGGTACATGTGTCCTGATTTATGCTCCCTCAACAAAATTACAATCAAAGACAAATTCCCCATTCCGATCCTTGATGAGCTCTTTGATGAATTGAGTGGTGCTCAGTAATTCACCGAATTGGATCTACCTTCTGGCTACCACCAGATCCATATGAAAGAAGAAGACATTCCCAAGACTGCATTTCTAACTCATGAGGGTCATTATGAATTCTTGGTAATGCCCTTTGGATTGTGTAATGCTCCTTCCACTTTCGAAAGTCTTATGAATCATGTATTCTGTCCTTTTCTCCGTCATTTTTTCTTAGTTTTATTTGATGATATTTTCATCTATAGTAAAACTTGGCCATCCCATCTCTCCCATGTGAATCAAGTTCTCCATCTACTCTTTAAGCACCAAAATTTTGTCAAACAATCCAAATGTGCCTTTGGTGCCTCACAAGTGGAATACCCAGGTCATATTGTCAGAAAGGATGGTGTCTGAGTGGATCCTAAGAAAATTGAATCTATGCAAGATTTGTCTCGCCTTAAAAATATTAAGAGTTTGCATGGTTTTTTTGGTTTAACGGGATATTATAAGAAGTTTGTTTGGAATTATGGAAAAATTGTAGCTCCTCTCACTTCTCTCCTTAAAAAATATTCTTTCACTTGGACATCAGCTATGGATCATGCCTTCCAAGGCTTGAAATATGTTATGTGCTCGACCACTGTCCTAACACTTCTAGACTTCACAAAGAAATTTTTATTGGAATGTGATGCTTCCAGGAAAGGAATTGGGGTTGTCCTCATGCAATATGGTAGGCCCTTCGCCTTCACTAGAAAACAATTTTCAGAGCGACATTTGGGCCAATCCATTTATGAAAAGGAAATGTTAGCTATTATGCATGATATGGATGTTTGTCATCCTTATTTATTGGATCAACGTTTCCAAATAAAAATTGATCATCAGAGTCTCAAGTATTTCTTGGAACAATGAATTTCATCACCAACACAACACAAATGGGTGACCAAGCTATTTGGCTATGACTATGAGATCATTTCCAAGAAGGGAAAGGAAAATGTAGTGGTTGATGCTCTTTCCTGGAAATATGAATAAGATGGGTCCCTTTTCTCCCTCTCCTTCATTGTACCAGATTGGCTCCAAGTTGTTTGTCAGGAATGGCCGCAAGACCCCAAACTTTCTAGCATGCTCCACCAATTGCAACACAATTCTTATGCTTCTCCAGGGTACTCTTGGCATAATGAAGAGATTTTCTACAAAGGTCATTTTTATTTATGCAATCAATCACAACTTAAATAAACAGTTCTTTATGAACTTCAATCCTCACCCACAACTGGGCATTTAGAGTTTACCAAAACCTATGAACGGATCAAACATTATTTTTTCTGGGATGGTATGAAATAGGACGTTCGCACCTTTGTGATTGAATGTGAGGTTTGTCAACGCAACAAGGGAGAACCTGTAAAATCTATGGGAACACTCCAACGACTTCCAATTCCCCTTGCTATTTGGCGAGATATTTCTATGTATTTCATTGTGGGCTTACCTAAATCGGACAATAAGTCGGTCATCATGGTGGTCGTGGATGGTCTCTCTAAATATGCTCATTTTTGTTCTCTTCAACACCCATTCATAGCCTCTGCAGTGGCTCACATCTTCATGGATAATATCTTCAAGCTTCATGGCATGCCTAATTCTATTTTCTTTGACAAAGATACCACTTTCACCAACAAATTTTGGCAAGAAATGTTCACGCTACAGGGAACCGAATTGCATCTCAACGCTGCCTATCACCCCCAGACGGATGGCTATACTGAAGTTTTCTACAATTGTTTGGAAACATATTTGAGTTGTTTTGCATCTAAGAGGAAAGATCGTTGGAATTAAAGGTTACCCCTCGTTGAATGGTGGTACAACACATCTTACCATACAGCTACTCGCATGACTCCTTCTGAAGCAGTCTATGGCCAAGAGACCCCATCGGTTCTCTCATATATCCCAGGGGTCTTGAAGGTTTAGGAGGTTGACACAAATATTACAGTCTGAGAGGATATTCTTCATGCCCTCAAAGACAATTTGGTCATGGCTCAGAATCACATGAAGCAACAAGCAAATCAAGGTCTTTCTGAACGACAATTTGTTGAAGGGGACTAGGTGTTTCTTCGACTACAACCTTATAAGAAGAATTCACTCAAAGTTGAACACTGTCAGAAACTTATGCCCAAATTTTATGGTCCTTATATAGTGCTCAAGCATGTGGGATTGGTGGCCTATCAATTAGCTCTACCTAGTCAGTCGAAGCTCCATCCTATTTTTCATGTTTCCTACTTAAAGAAGGTGATTGGAAATAAGTGTCAAACTCAAACTAGTCTCCCTTAGTTGGATGGAGAAGGTTCCATCTGGTTGTAGCCACAAGATGTCTTGGCCCAATGAGAGCATTGTATCCATCAACACACCATCAAGGAAATGTCAGTCCAATGGAAAGATACAACTCCAGAAGATACCACTCAGGAGTCGGCCACCATTCTACAAAACTTTCCTCATTTTAAGCCTCGAGGACAAGGTTTTTATTCAAGGGGGAGGGCATGTTAGTGACCTCACCTCCCTAACCCCTCACGTCGGTAGAATAATATAATTCCATGTAATAAATACCAATATTAATAAGGCCTAGCAATAAGGAAGAATAAATTAAATGTAAGAAGAGCTATTAGAAGCTTCCACTTCTAGAAGGATCTTCCTCTATATTGCAATTTTGGATTGATAGATTTAGTATAAATAGGAGTAGAGGGTATGAAAAATCTTGTCTTGAAGATTATTGTAATAGATATCTGCTCTGCTGGAGGTTTCCCCCTCAAAGAGGCAAGTGAACATTGTTATCATTAATCAAGGTGCTCTTTCTGGTGTTTTTCTGATATTATTCCGGTATTTTTATGGTGCTATCATTGTTGCTCTTCCATTTCTATGCTAAAATATTTATTTTCTTCATATTATTTTATATTTGGAATACTACAGAGTTCTTGCATCTGAAATAAGAATCAATTATTCAATTAATTGTCTATTGTGTTAGTTACCCTTTGTAAAAAAAAAAATGAACTTGCATAAAGGAAATGAACATAAATGTAAATTATACAATTGTATAAATAAGCAACATCAATAATGAAGTAAATGAACAGCGTACTCCTCCTTAGGGGGCCTTCCTAGCCCGAGGAAGGTTACTTACAAAAGATCGTATGAGCTAAGCTTTGAAAACTCAAAACATGTAATTCACGTATGTGCAGTAACCATAACTTGATATATTAATTTCAAATAGTAATATGATTACACAACAGTCTGATATCAAATATATATTTGTCCCTATGAAGGTCTAATAACCCATATTTATACATTATAATTAATTTCATATAGATCCAAGTCTCAAAGATCTTCAAACTGGTCACAAGAGCATTTTCTAAGAAATTTTGTTTTAGAAAGTCATTCATATCTCCCAAATACTTCAAGTTTTGAAGAAAACGCTCACTTTGCAGCTAATTAGACTTGTCCTGCAGGTTAAATCTACTAGAAGTTTATTTCTCTGTCCACAAATTTTCCAGTAGGGAAAATATCACCTTTGCACTCCTTAAGGTTGTCCCCCATGTCAAAGATTGGTGGGAGACTTACTGTCGAGCTGCAGATATACCATATGAATCAACATTTAATTGTCAACCCGGGAAGGTAGACTTAGAGGAACCAGCACAAGAAATGCAGGGCTGAAGAGGGGGTTTAAAGGATACCAAACTAATCTTTGAACTACTAAAAGAAATTTTCTGAAATAAGCTACTGTATTCTACTTTGTTTGGAACTACTCTGTACTGACTTGCACTCATTCTGCACTACTCTGTACTAACCTGTACTAACTTCATAAAACTGCTCTGTATATGCATGTAAAAGATAAACCCTCTACTGTAATCAAAAGGAATGCTATTTCTGTTCTATGAAATCAAAGAGAAAACTGCAATGTAGATTAGAATCGAATCTGGAGTCTACTATAAATGCCATATATACACAAATATGTTTCCATCGAAGGGGGCCCTTCCTTCTCTGTCAACAGACTGTTCTCTAAATCAATGCATACTAGAAAATAAATCTCATAGCAAAATGGCAATAAAGGAAATCGTGTTAATGAAAACCCTACATCCGAATGGCAATAACAGAAATCGTGTTAATGGAACAACTCTTAACTATTTTATTGAAGATGAGAACAATACAGTGCTTGGAGACTTTCATTCCTCTCTCTAATCTATGCTACGTCTATCCTCCGATTTCTCAAGCATAGCAGCGCTTCAGATTCCCTCTACATATTTCTCTACATCCTCTCTATATCCTCTCTATCCCCTTTCTCGAGCATAGCATCTCTTTACATAACGTTTCAGATCTTCCAGCCATGCGTGGCTTTGCGCCCTAGATGAATAAGGAGTTACAAAACGGTTTCAAGAGTACCATCGGGGAATGAGACACGTTTTTCATAATCAAACGCTTCAAGATTGCCTGTATTCGTGTCATGAGATTACATAAACTTTGACAAACAGTTTCCCTCCGTTATGCATGAATATATATATGTGAAATGCTTGATGCTAGCTGTTGAGTGTTCGTTGAGAACCAATGATAGTCCAGCACACATGTTTTGATGCTTAACAAGCGGTTTTGCCCCCTGCGTTATACATGCACGAATTTAAATCCTTGATGCCAGCTAGACACGTTTTACACAGCCAATCGTTCCACGATTTTCTTCCTTGCGTTATACATGCTTGATGCCAACTGTTGAGAGCCAACGATTCAAAGTCCAGCTCCTCCTCAAATCGCAGAGCACTCTATTTAGCTATTCAGAGTCAAACTTATCTTGGTATTTATAATGGCTGGCATTTTTCATATTGCCCAATAACCCCAGAAACTGAAGTAAATGATGATCTTAACAATTTGCACATCTTGAATAATATTGCCGAGATATTCTACCTGAGAAATTAAGAAGAAAGCATTCCCAAATAAAACACAAACATACCCTGTTTCTCCACTAGAACTACCGGGGATAACAATAACCCCATGTCTTTTTGCAAGCCATTTAACAACTTCAACGTCATCAGAAGCACTAGTTGGTAACTTTGCTCCAGAGATAAATTACTCCTTGTCTGCCCTTTACAGCATTTGCACCAAGAGGTGACAGTGCATCCACATTATATCTTTGTTTTTAAACCCTTTCCTTCACCCATTCAGGGCCAAGCTCTAGTGAATGCAAAGCAAGATTTTGTCCAATGATTGAAGCACATATTGGGATATTATCTTGTGTTTTGAGTAGTTGTGCTCCAAGGCCCATATGTGTGTAACAGAATATGAATAGCACAGAAAGAATGTCATTTGCTTAACAAAAGACTTCAGGAGAGTAAACAATATCTTCAAGAACCAGCAAGAAAATGTTATAAATCCGGAGACCAACACTTACTGTGAGCAAAACTCCATAGAGGAGTTTCGAATATTTGGGGCCGAGACTACTTGGGAATCTTTTATGGATTTTGTCAAGGAAAAATATTACCCTGTTGGAAACTATGACGACCAATACATGATATGGCCCACACTACGCCAAGAGAGGGACCAAACAGTGCCATATTTCACAAATATATTCCATACCTTGCACACCAAGCTAGGTATCAGAGAATCCAAGCGACATATGATTCTAAAATATCGTGGAGTTCTACACAAGTACATCCAAACAGAATTGGAGTTTCTAGACATCTCATAATTGGAAGCCATTTATCGATATGTTGTCAAAATCAAAAATAAATTTAAGCAGCGGAATAAGAAAGAGTTCGGGTCTACAAATCTGCAAGAGGCGAAGTATGGTAAGGACATCCCTAACCCATAGAACAACCAACCTCAAGATAACATGTCCAAGTTGCAAGAAGAGAATGCTAACGGGAAGATGAAGAAGGACACTAGAAAATGGTGTGAGTTCCACAAAAGCCACTGGCACAACACTGATGAATGTGGCTTGAAACAATCATTGGTGATCGAGCTCAAAGAAAAAGAATAAGAACCTAAATCAGACTTTGATTAAGAGAACAATAAAAGGAAACATATGATCGATGTAGAACCCACTCCTACCATTTTGATCACAACAACCCAACCAGAATAACTAGAGGAGCTTGAAGAGGGGGAGCACCTCTTCCATTCACAGATGTGGGTGAGAGGAACCCCACTACATTTTATTATTGATAGTGGAAGCCAAAATAACATAATGTTAGCAGAGATCATCAAGTAGTTGGAGTTGTCGACAATACCACACCCACAACCATACAACATTAGGTGGCTTCGCCATGGACCAGATTTCTGTGTCATCCAACAATGCCTCTTGTCCTACAACATCGATCCCTTCAAGGATGAGGTATTGTGTGATATTTCCCCATTGGAAGTCTTTGATGTTCTTTTAGGCTAGCCAAATATGTGGAAGCACCATGTTGTTTATGAGTCTTGACCCCGTGGTGTAATTGTTAGTTTGGGGGGTCATCTCTACAAGTTACCGGGGATAGTTTAGATTATTATCTCGAAAAAATAGTGCCACAAAGTAATATCTCATACCAAAATTTTTAGCCTCTTCACGATCCAGGAAGAAGGTGAACATAAGGACATTGCGACCACTATTGCCTCAGCCCAAGACATTTCTATCCAATGGAAGCAGATCGCCAAGATTATAGAGGAGTACAAAAATATTTTTTCTTCACCTATGGAGGTGCCTCCACACTTCCCAATCAAAAAAAGATAAAAAAAAGTCCCTTCATAGCTCTATTGGCCACAACCCTTTTCAGGGGTGCTTGCGGTTCCAACCATGGTCACCTAAGGTCCAACCATGTAAACCACATTCAACTATGGTCAACCACAATCAACCATGGTCAACCATGGTTAACCTTACATAAACATACTTACATAGTCAACCATGATCAACCATAGGCAACCACAGACAACCATGGTCAACAATAGTCTACCATATCCACCCATAGTCAACCTAGTCAACCCCAACGAACCATGTTCAACCATAGTCAACCAAGGTCAACCTTACTCAACCATAGTCAAACATGGTCTACCATGGTCAATCATAGTCAACCATACTCAACTGAAGTTAATCATGGTTGATTGTGTTTGACGATACTCAAGCATACTCAACCATGATCTATCATAGTCAACCACAATCAACTATGGTCAACCATACACATCCATAATCAAACATACTCAACCATAAACTACCACAAACTTGATAC
>ML797555.1:74136-107830 GCA_009831015.1 Picea engelmannii
AGGCCACTAGTAGACAGGTATGGAGAGATGCCATGATGGAAGAGTACAATTCCATCATGAAGAACGATGTTTGGGAAGTTGTTCCTAGACCTGAGGGGAAGTCAGTGGTGACTTCCAAGTGGCTCTACAAGCTAAAGCATGCTACGGATGGCAGCATTGAGAAGTACAAAGCTCGCTTTGTGGCTCGAGGGTTTTCACAGGTTGAGGGAGTCGACTATGATGAGACCTTTGTGCCAGTTGCTTGATACACTTCAATCAGGGTAGCGATCTCCATTGCAGCAGAGATGGGTTGGAAGATCCACCAGATGGATGTGAAGACTATATTTCTGAATGGTCTTATTGAGGAGGAGGTATACATTGAGCAGCCATTGGGCTTTGAGGTGCATGGGAGAGAGTCTCATGTGTGTATACTGAAGAAGGCATCGTACGGGCTGAAACAAGCTCCCAGAGCTTGGTATTCGAGGATAGATTCCTATTTGCAGCAGTTGGGTTTTGAGAAGAGTGAGGCGAATCCCAACCTATACTTCATTGTGGTTGGAGAGGACCCTCTCATTCTTCTGCTGTATGTGGATGACCTTTTTATTACAGGGGCAGAGAGACTCATCAACAACTCCAAGGAAAGCCTTGCTTTAGAGTTCGAGATGACAGACATTGGACTGATGCATTACTTTTTGGGATTGGAGGTTTGGCAGGAGCCTGGACACATCTTCCTGGGATAGGGGAAGTATGTGTGTGATATTCTGAGAAGATTTCAGATGGGGGATAACAAGCCCATGACCACTCCCATGATTACCAACTGGAAGAAGCTTCATGCTTTTGAGTCACAGTTGGTGGATTCCACTTTGTATCGTCAGTTGATCGGGTCATTGATGTATTTGGTCAATACCAGGTCATATATTTGTTTTGCTGTCAACACTCTCAGTCAGTTCATGGTGGAGCCGAGGAGAGTGCACTGGGTGGCGGAAAAACATGTGCTCAGGTACCTTTGTGGTACAGTAGATTATGGTCTGGACTATCATAGAGGAGATGGAGTTCGTCTGGTTGGCTATACAGACTCAGATTGGGCAGGATGTGTCAGTGACAAGAAAAGCACTTCAAGGTGTTGCTTTGGATTGGGATCAGCAGTTGTGTCTTGGTTCAGTCGGAAGAAGAAGTCAGTGGCTTTGAGTTCGACAAAGGCTGAGTATATGGCAGCTAGTCAGGCTAGTTGTGAGGCCCTTTGGCTTCGCAAGATGTTGGTTGGATTGTTCAGTGTGCAGTTGAGGCCTACCGTGATTTACTGTGATAATCAGAGTTGCATTAAACTCTTGGAGAATCCAGTTTTTCATGACCGGTCTAAGCATATCGAGATTCAATATCACTTCATCCGTGGTTATGTTCAGAGAGGAGCTGTGGAGCTACAGTACATATCTACTGAGGAGCAGGTTGCAGACATACTCACCAAGGCATTGAACATGGGAAAGTTTGTATTTTTCAGGGACAAGCTTGGAGTGGTGAGTAACACTTTCCTCGGTATGAAGGAGTGTTAAATTTTTAATTAAAATAAAATTACCAAGGCAAGTGTTTCTCTTCCCTAGGCGCCTAAGGGGGAGAAAGTGCCGAATGTGGGTCCTAGTCATTTAATTTGTGAGATGCAAATTAAAAGGTGACTATATGATTAAAGTGAGGGTGCGTGAAGAGACACCAAATCTCAACCACCCATCTGATCTAATCTCAACCGTTAGATTAGAAAACCCCTCACCTTCCCTCATGAGGTCGACTTGGGCAAGAGGGCGCACCCATTCTTGGGTAAGTTGAAACATTCTTGTTGAGAGAACAAGAGGAGTTCAAGCATTCTTGTTGAGAGAACAAGAGAGAGCAAGAGAGAGGTCGAGCTGAATAAAAGAGACAACAGCTGAAATTTTTGGGAGTATTGACATGCATTCCAAGGCTGCCGAACAACATTTAGTGGCACAGAAATTGAGTCTTAGCAGAGTTTTGGCATGAATTTTGAGACAATCTGTACAACATTAATTGCTGGGACAACCGTACAGTTGTACAGATTTCTGGTTCAGAAATCGAGGAGCAAAGCTACATGAATGTCCATATAAGTTTGTGTAAATATCTGAAGATGAATATGCTGTAAAAGAATTTCTCAGAAGCTCATAAATAATACAAAGCCCTCTCTCACTGGTTTTCCCTTTGTGGGTTTTTCCAGGGTCGAAGTTAGACCGAATATATTTGTGTCTATATTTTCTGAGTTTTGCATATTGCTAATATTTTATTTTTGCGTTGAAAACGATGTTTAGAATCCTCATGTTTCAGTTCTGAAGTTTATTTTCTGTTAAGTTTTTATATGCTGAAACACCGTTGTAACATATGGTAAAACACCGCTGTGACATATGCTGAAAAAGTGCTGTAACATATGCTGAAACACCACCGTGACATATGCTGAAACAGTGCTGTAACATATGCTGAAACACCGCTGTGACATATGTTGAAACAGTGTTGTAACATATGCTGAAACACTGCTGTGACATATGCTGAAACAGTGCTGTAACATATGCTGAAACACTGCTGTGACATATGATGAAACAGTGCTGTAACATATGCTGAAACACCGCTGTGACATATGATGAAACAATGCTGAGACATATGCTGAAACAGTGCTGAAACTGGAGTTTCGACATTTAAATTTGGCTGAAAAATCAGCGAGACTGAAACTGGGTTGGGGTTTTGAAAAATTAACAGTCTTATCTTCTTCATCTTTAGCTTGTTATATGTCCCCCTAGAGAACCTTTCCTTTTGGAGATGTGCCAAAACCTGATCTCCTACTTCAAGTTGAAGTTCTCTGCAGTGTTGATCAGCTCTGCGCTTGTACTCTTGGCTAGAACTCTGCAACTACCCTCTGATCTAGCTATGGAGCTTATGCATTTTTGCAGCAAAATCTTCTGCTCCCGCGCTTCTGATCTCACTCTTCTCCAAGTCTCTCAAATCAGATACTCCCCTGGGTTGCTTTCCATACAATATTTGGAACATGCTCTTTCCAGTGCTCCCGTTTCTTTCGAAAATCCGCATATTTGGAACGGGATCTTCCCAGAATTCTACTTGTGGCAGAATCTGATCCCACTGATTATGGTGCTTAGTGACCAGAGTCCTCAATAAGTTTCCCAAACTTTTTTTTACCACTTCAATCTGTTCATATGTCCGAGGGTGATAAGATGAGCTGAAGGAAAAATTTGTCCCTAACTTCTTCCATAGTGTTCTCCAAAAATGACCAACAAATTTTGTGTCTCTGTCCGAGACAATGCTTCTGGGTAGGCCGTGAAGTCTCACAACTTCCTTAAAGAACAGATTCACAACATGTGTTTCATCACTGGTCTTATGGCATGGGATGAAGTGTGCCATATTTGAAAATCTATCCACCACCACAAATATGGAATCAAAACCTCTTTGTGTTCTTGGTAATCCCAACACAAAATCCATGCTTATTGCATCCCAAGGCCTCTCTGGTATGGGCAATGGTTGATACAATCCAGTGTTCTATCTTTTACCTTTTTCATGTTGCCATATTCTACATTTGTTCACGAATTTTATCACATCTGTTCTCAAGCCTGGCCAATAGTATGAACTGCTCAACTGTGCAAATGTCTTATCATGGCCGAAATGTCCAACCAATCCCCCACTATGTTTTTCCTTCAAAATATTATCCCTCATTGAGCATTTTGGTATGCACAATTGATTTCCCTTGAACAAGATTCCCTCTTGAATCATATACTTTGACCACTGGCTTCTATCTCTCAGCACATGATTCACACATGCTTCGTATACTTCCTTGAACTCTGGATTATCATTGTACATTTCTTCAAGGTGTTCAAACCCTAAGGTCTTTACCTGAAATTTCTATAGAATCAAACATCTCCTGCTCAATGCATCAACAAATTTGTTAGCATTCCCACCAATATGTTTTATGACAAAAGTAAAATTCTTCTTAAACTCAATCCACTTTGCATGCCTCTGATTCAATTTTTCCTATCTAGTTATGAATTGTAAACCTTGGTTATCGCTATACAAGACAAATTTTTGTGGGACAAGGTAATGTCTCCATTTCTTCAAGGCTTGGATTATGGCATAAAAATCCTTGTCATAGGTGGAGTATTTTCTCTTAGTATCATTCAGCTTCTCGTTGAAGTAAGCAACATGTCTATTGTCCTGTCTCAAAACTTTTCCAATTGCAATGCCACTTGCATCACATCTCACCTGAAACGTCTTCTCAAAATTTGGCAAGACCAAAATTGGTCGCTCTGTTATTTTTTCCTTCAGTATATTGAAGCTCTTGTTGGCCTCCTTTGTCCATTTAAAAGATGTCTGCATCTTCCTCACTGTATCCATCATTGGTGCACAAATTCCACTGAAATCTCTGACGAACTTCCTATAGAAACTCGCTAATCCATGGAAGCTTCTTACCTCAAACATGCTCCTTGGTGATGGCCATTCTTTGATTGCTTTCACCTTCTTCGGATCCATCTTCAGTTCATTTGAAGAGATCACAAAACCCAAGTAAATGAGTTATGTGTTCATAAAAGATGACTTCTTTAGATTTACCAATAGCTTCTCTCGTTGTAGTCTCATCATCACTAGTGTCAGGTGCCTCAAATGCTCCTCCTTAGTCTTTCTAAATATCAGTATATCATCTAGATACACAACCACAAAATTGTCAATGAAATCTTTTAGTATTTCATTCATCAACCTCATAAAAGTACTCAGGGCATTGGTTAAGCCAAATGGAATAACAAGCCACTCAAACAAACCTTCATTTGTCTTTAAGGCTGTCTTCCACTCATCACCTTCTCTCATTCTGATCTGGTGATATCCACTTTTCAAATCTATCTTAGAAAATAAATTTTTCCCACTTAAATAGTCCATCAAATCAGATATTCTTGGCAAAGAGAATCTATACCTAATAGTGATCTTGTTGATGGCTCTCGAGTCTATACACATTCTCCATCCTCCATATTTATTTGGACTCAACACAGTTGGTACTGCACATGGACTCAAGCTTTCTCTGACCAAACCCTTGTCTAAGAATTCCTGCACCTGGTTCTTTACCTCCTCATTCTCTCGAGGTGTCAATCTATACATTTCTTTGTTTGGAATAATATCTCCTGGTATCAAATCAATATGATGGTTGATACTTTTGATGGGTGGCGATGAGTTAGGCAGCTCGTCCACCACTATGTCAGCAAAATTATCTAACAATTCCTGAACTTCTTCAGGTAAATCATCCATCGAAGTACTTGTAAGGATGACTCTGGGTTTCCTCACTACAATGAACTACATTTCCTATTCTTTCTTGACTTCTTTCAAGAGTTCCTTCCCACTCATGAGAAATATGCTTGTGTTGGCTTCCTCTTTCACTTTATTCTCCTCTATTGGCAGCAACATGTGTGTCCTACCATTCTTATCTAAAGTGTATGTATTCTTCCTCCCATCATGAATGACATTCTTGTCAAACTGCCATGGTATTCCCAACAAAATATGGCATACATCCATGGGAATTACATCACACATGATTTCGTCTCTATATCCTCCTATCTTAAATTCCACCAAACATTGTTTAGTAACCATTACCTGGTGTCCTTTCTGCAACCATGAGACTTTATATGGCTTTGGGTGTGCAGTTGTCTTGAGCTCCAATTTCTCCACCATCTCCATGGATACTAAGTTATTAGTGCTCCCAATGTCAATTATCAGCTTGCATACTCTGTCTTTAGTCTTGCAAGATCTTCTGAATAGACTGTTTCTCTGTACTGGATTTTTAACTTCTGCCTCTGGTTTTAAGAGAAATTTTCTCATCATCATGGATGTTCCATCCTCTGCTCCTTTTGCTTCAACATTACCTCTTTGTGATTCTGAAATGTGAGCTTCTCCTCCTTCTTTATTTTTCTCGGGGTATTCCCAAGACATGTGCCCTATCTTTCTACATGCATAACATCTTATTCCTCCTTTGCCTCTCCCTCTAGAAGAGTTTCTTCCACCACCCTGTCTCCCTCGGGAAATTTATCCTCTTTTCGAGTGACCGTGTGGAGTTTCAGTCTCGTCCTTGGAGTTATGCGCCTTGTCATGGCCAACACCCTTTCCTTTGTTCGGGACTGATATTTTACCTCTACCTCGCTGGCTTTGTTTTCTGGCCAACTTCTCTTCTACCTTCAACACTAATTGATAAGCATCCTCTACTGTCCTTACCGACATCATGCTGAGCTCATCCTAGATTTCATACCTCAATCCATTCATATACCTAGCAACTTTTTCTTCATCCCTCTTTCTTTGTCCAGCTATGATGTTCGGCTTATAGAACTCCTCTATGTATTCTTTGACTGTCATACCTTTCTATCTCAAGTTCTGTAGCTTCGTGAACAGATTTATTTGATAATCTTTGGGCATGAATTTAGCCTTTAGCTTGGCTACCATTCTGTCCCAATTCTTTATCTTTTGTTTGCCTCTACTTCTCCTCTCAGCCTGCAGCTCATCCCACCACAGTGCTGCATGTCCTTTAAGCATGGTGACAACATGTCTCACCCTTTTCTCCCCATTGACATATTCATAATTGAAATATTTTTCCATGGACCTTATCCAATCCAGTAGCTCTTCAGCATCCAAATTACCTTCATAAATTGGTACCTCTATCTTGGCTCTAGATCCCAATCTAACAACTTCTCTTAGCAAGTGTTCTTTGGAAACGTGTTCCCCTACATCTTCTTCGGTTTTTGCATTTTCTCTCTCTGCATCAATGATGTCTCCAGCATCAGGTGCTCTTCTCTACGTTGCTTCCATCCCTTCCAACCTTGCACGAAGTTCTCGCATCTTGCTTTCTACAACACGATTGGCTAAAGGTGGCTCTCCTCATCTCCTCGACGACATTGTGTTGACTGTCCCTACACACAGAGTATAACTTCGAGTTATTTTCCTCCTTTGCCTTGAATCTACAGACGAAAATCAACTCTAATACCACTTGTTGCAGACCCCCCTTCTATCCCAAGGGTTGCGCGACCTCCCGGTCTAGGACCAATCAAGAAACTGAGTCTCACTGACTCTTCATCCCCTCAAGAACCTTCAATCAACTGGATAGGCCCCCTTCTTCTTAAGGCGCAGGTTCTATGGAACCCATGGGCTTCTCCTTAACTCTTTTAAATCTTCAGTGTCTTTAGGCACTAACTCTCCTGGTTAAGCCCCTTCCTCTACGTGACCAAGGCTGTGACTAGTTTCCTAAATGAAAGGCCTGTCATGACCCCGAATCTCCTGACCTCAAAAATCCCGACTTCCAAAATCTTGACAAGAGCCTAGCACATGCTAGCCCCTCTATTGTCCCTCACTGATACGACCCTTCGCTATGACCGTGGGCCAATATTTCAAGTGCTTCGTGATTTTGCGTTTCGTGACTTCATGTCTTGCAAGTTCACACTTTGTGAACTGTCTCCCTGGAAATCAACGTTCCATATCTCTCCTCGATCCGACGACTCAGATCAAATCTTCACGATTTCAGGTTTTGCAAGTTCCCATAACTCTTATCCCTGATTTTCTGAGTCATGAACCTCTGATAAAATCAGATCTATGGTTCAACTCCCTCCTTCGATCAACAATTGTGATCAAATCACGATTTTCCGATTTGCGATTTCTTATAACTCTGCCTTTGACTTCTCTGAGTCACGAGTCAGCAAAATTTTGAATTCTCGCCACGTGTCCTACTTGACGATGAACGGTCCCGATGATTTCAGAACTTTGTAAGTCTGATTCTCATGTATACTTTCAAATATTTAATATTAGTGCACTTTACCTTGATCGGATGACTACGATCCTTTTGCACACAGATTAGACAGCTAAGATCCTTTATATGATTCTCAGATCGAATGACTGAGACCTTCGCTTTGTGCTTAGATCATACGAATGAGATATTTTCCTTTTTTCTTGCTCCTCATTGTCTGGACGCTGATCGTATAGTTCAGATCTTTTCCCTCCGAGCTTACACCTTATTCTAACTTAGAAGATTTTCAAAAGATTTAAAGGATTTGAACTTTATCGTTCCAGCGAATCCGTTTCTTAGATCTCGTTCACACTCCTTGGAAATTGCTATCCCTCTTGAGCCTAATCTCCTCAAAGATTTCGATCTCCCAAGTACTTCTTTATTTTTCGGGAAATTCTTCAAACTCAGATTCAAAGATTCTCGAAAATAATCCATTCCCGCTGTCCTAGCGTTCCTCTGTTCTTTCTTCGAATTCTTTACAGGATCTCTTCGACTCTTCGTCGAATTCTAGATATTTTCACTCCTTGCAACAGATCTTTACACAAGGTCTTGAATTCTTGTGACGACTGTGCACACCTTGTGGCAGTCTCTTTACACTTCCTGCAGAGGAATTATTACATTGTTCCTCCTGAGCTTACAAGTTGAAACATACTTTGTCAACGCACTCCTTGCGGACTGTCTTACACTATTTCTTCTGAGCTTTATGAGTCGAAATAGATCCTGTCAATGCACTCCATGCAGACTGTGTGCACACTTTGCATCGGTTCATGAAGAAAAACAATTTTAAATTTTATGCAAGCATTCCAGAGCTACATACACTTGTAGCAAGATCATTCATTCTTGAAAAGATTGACAACAACAATAGGGAAAATACAAACAACACAGTCTCACACATTTGGAAAAAATTTCCTCTGTTATCTTCATTCAAATCAAGAAAATGGTTACAAGTAAAATCAAACAGCAACTGATGCTCAAAAACTTCTACTTTATCGCGACTTTCGTAACCCTTCTTTCGGGCATACAAAACCTCTCTTTATACAAAAGAAAACAAACTAACTACTATCTAATTGCATTTACATCGATACTAGGGTTAAACTCCCAGGTCACACATGCTCATTATGTCTACGTGTGTGATCTTTCCTTTTATTGTTTTCTATCGCCTGCAAAATATATGTAGTACTGGCTAGCCTTCGAGACTCCGGATTGGTTTTCAGGCGCTGAGTTGTCCTGCCACGTGTACTTTTTGATGATTCTCTTGCATCACTAACTATGGACTTGCTTCATAGTTCTTTAAAAGAAATCAACTTTAGAGGGTTTTGATTAAGTAAAATTGATGTAGAGGGATGTGAAATATCATAAACTTCCTATTCTCTATACTATTAAAGATTCACAAACTTCATTTATCAAAATTCAAAAAGAAAGAACAATATTTACATGGAAAATATTTGATATTAGTATAAGATGTCTGGATCAAATGTCTATGGTCGCAGTTAGTCTCTACATTTCAATCACCACGGATTCACCTTGTGGATCAATATCTTTTCACGTTCATTCATAAAAGGTTTTATCTAGTAAAATTATAGGTGTTCTTTAATATACCTTGAAAGCACATGTTATGTCATAGTTTCAGTAAGTGGAGACCCCGTGATTTCTATGTCCTAAGACAATTCAATAAATTATCTAATGAATGTGAAGAAAATAAATCATGTTCAAAATTATAATCTAACATAAAATTCTCCAAGGATAGCTTTTCTTTCATGAGTTGAAATCATTGTGGTACCATCCACATATACTTCTAATATTCGTACTTTGTTACATTATCATAACTTGACATGGAGCTAAAATTTGGAAGAAAACCAGAGGTGAAAAATAATTAAAAACTTTTCCACTCTCTCATGGAATTTTTTTGTCGTGTTTGTGTGTGTGTGTGTGTGTGTGTGTATTGGAAAATATGGAGGATAAACCAAACTTACATATCAATATGTGGAGAAATCTCAACGCACCTGCAATAGTGTAATGAATCCATTGCACAAGGAAAACGAATAGTTTCACAATTGGGCTATAGGATAATCTCATTTGAAGAAAAACACCATCCTCCTCCTTTCGAAACATAGATCCTCTACACAAGTTTTAAAACTACCTCATGAAATAAGAAATACAATACTAAATAAAATTGTTTGCAATATGACTGCACATGCATTTGTAGGATTGAATGTCGTTTTCATTGTTTCGATACTCCAATCTTACAAGCTTAACACTATGACACTCTTATTATTTCTATGACGAGCAATTCTTGCAAAATAAGAAGGCAATATACTAACAAAAATGTTACTTCAATTTTTCCTTGTGTTAGTTTGACATATACGATTGCAATAACCTCAATTTCAACTGCAACCTTAGGCTTTAATTTTTAATTAAAATTGCCTATCATGAGGGAGTAGAATACATAAAAGGATAACATTTCCAAAAACATAACCATAGAGACCATATTTCATAATATTTTTCTAATCTAAATAAATTGAATTATGTAAGATATATGTCTTTAATGTGTTCTCAAAAAAAGAATACCTTGGAATTTAAATAACAATTTGAATTGGCATTTAGAATAATAGGAAACTACAAAATATGCTATATAGAAATGAACTAGGAGAATTACAAACTAAAATGGTAGATAGATTGCAACATGATACTCCAAAATATCCAGTCACACGAGATTTGAATATGTAATCTTTTAACATAGACCCATTGATACTACGTTAATACCCACCTTGAGGTTGCATGATACTCCAAAATATCCAGTCACACGTGATTTGCATATATAATCTTTTACCATAGACCTATCGATACTACATTAATACCCACCTTGAGGTTGCAATGGTCAGGGTTTCTTATTTCAAACTCCAATATTTGAGACATTCACTATTTGTGTGTATCCAATTGTTTGTATCCAAGATATGTATATTCTCAAGATTTACAATTTTTAAAGTCTTTGATAATGTTCATATTCAAAGCAGACGATCTACAATGTAGATTCAAACGCAACATGACACGGTGATTGTTGATGGATATACTCCTCCTAGGTTATATAATGCACTCACTTTTATTAATCTAATTGGGAAAGTAGCCTTAAATAGAGCCTAAATTTGCAAAGAGAATTCCATGCATGCCTTGATAGTGTCCATATAATGTAATATTGTTCGAAGTAACTATTCCCCAATTGATATTGGTAATGTGTGTTAAAAAATCTGGTAAGAAACAAAAATCCTTGAAACATAGACTATGGACTAGTATACCTCATTTCCGTGTAGACTAGAATTTAGAGCACCTCAATTTTGATTAAAATTTATGAGTTTGACCATTGCTTCCAAGGTCGTTGGGTTTACACCACATTGCAAAGTGTGTTTTTCTAAACTACTTGTACATGTTGATACTTTATGCTACCATTCACTATGTGCATGTCATGGTAAAGTGATGCAACCCCCCCCACCCTCCTGGGGTTCTGCGCCCTCCCGGTCTCTGGATATTTATTTATCCTAATTCAGATCGACTCTTCAGGCTCCTGATTGAACCCACAATGATTTTACACAGGCCCCTTTCTTTTCCTTTTGGCGCAGGTCCTGTGACACCCACACCCTCTGTTTGGGCATTTTGGTGCTCTTCAGTTTGCGGGTGCTAGCTCCTTTTCACTAGCCCCTTCTGCATACGACCCTGGGTCGTGCCCTTGTGCTAATGTGCGATTGTGGGCGTGGGAAAGAGTGGTTTCGAACCAAATCGCTTTTCTCCCCGCAATCCCCCTCGTGCTACCACGTATCCCTTTGCGAATACCGTGGTTCCAATTGCGGCCCGCTCTAGAATAATTATCCTTCATGCAAGTTATGGCTCCACAATCCTTCTTGTCCATGGATATCTTCTCCTTTGACACTTCCTGCGATCAACGACTGCTATCGAATCTTCTTTCCTTCCTCCTACGCATGATATCGGATCTGCACAATCTGTTGACATGTAGCTCCCCTATCAATCAACGACTATGACTGATTTTGGCTTTCCGGCCTTCGGGAGTTTCAACTCTCAAACTTATCTCTCCTCTATATGGAAATATTCCGGAGTGGAAGATCTGTTGCCATCTATCTCCTTGAATCTACGGCCAAGATCTCCTCCGTGAGTCTGGATTTTGGGAATCTCAACTCTCAAATCCTCGTGTCTACTGACTGGGTATCTCCTGGAGTGGAAGATCTACTGACACATATCCTCCCCAATCAACAACTATGTTCCCGCTTTGAGACTTTGGCCTCCTCAAATAGATCAATGGTCCTCCGATTCCTTCCTCGATGAACGACCAAGATCTTCTCCGGGTCTTCGAACCTTTTCCTCCTCCACTTTACTCCAGAGTTCTGGATCTGGTGACGTGTGTCCTCCTTCACATCGACGAATCTCATCACTTCTGTGACTTCGGCCTTTGGCATTCTCAAATATCAACAAATGCAAACCTATGGAATGAATCCTTCTAGATTTCATGATCTGGTGACACCTGTCCAACCCAGATAAACAACTATCATCCACTTCAACTATTCGGTCTTCGACGATCTCAAACCCTTCTCCTTCGCATTTTCCCGAAGTGATTTCACCCAGATTTCACTATCCTTTGCCACATGACCTTTTCTATATTTGACGGTCCAGACTCTCTTCGGGTCTCCGACGTTTTGGGCTTTGGGAGTCTCAACTCCTATGCACTCATTTCTCCCAAAGTGATTTCACCCAGAGACTCAGATATGTTGACAGCTGTCTCCTCACAGATCAACGGTTCTCGTCTCTTCGACTATTCAGGCTTCGGGTGTTTTAACCTTTCACCTTCACCTTCCTCTGGATCTCACGACATCTGAGGGCTCAGATCCACTTCAGGTGATCCAACACCTGAGATTTCCTTAGGGTGATCTAATGACTCAGATTCACCGCAACTAATCGGATGATTGAGATTTTACTTCGACTCTCCGGCTCTTCGGCCTTCAACAATCTCAATCCTCAAACTTTGACCAGTCTCCCCATGTACACAAGGGTTAAAGTCCATGCACTTTACCTTGATCGAAAGGTTGACTATCTTTTGCGCTTAGACCCAATGATTGGGATATGTTTCCTCCTTTGCGCTTCCTTATGTCACTGGGCGTTGATCTAACGGTCCAGGCTCCTTTCTCACAACTGATCTGATGGTTTCTGTTGCTCCTCCTCGTGAGCTTCCACCTTCTTCCTACTTGGAAGATTTAGTCAATGTTAAAAGGTTTTGGCCTTTGAATTTTCTCTCGCGAACCCGACTATCTTGGGTCTCGCTTGCGCTCTTGCAAGCATTATCCCTTCTAAGCTTTTGGGCTTAGGATAAGTCTATCACACATACATCCCCTGTGTTATCTCTTCTAAGCTTCTCTCCTCGAATATTTCAATCTCCCACACACTCCTTGCATTTCTGGGATTTCATCAAACTCAGATCCGATGGATTTCTTGAAAATAAATTCTTCTCACCCACCTAGAGTTCTCTTTGCTCATGCACACCTTGCAGAGCTTCTCCTTACAAAATTTTTTGTAACTCTGTCTCTTTACAAACTCAACACATAGTTCTTTCTGTGCACTCCTTGCACTTCTGTTGATGAAGGTTCAACACTATCTCTCCTGAGATTTCCTTGAGGTTAACTCACCTCTGTCAACGCACGCCTTGCAGTCTGTGTGCACTGCTTGCACTCAGAAACTCAAAGACAAGAAACAATTGAAACTTATAAAATATTTCACCAGTTTATATATTCAAGGCATGAATGACATATAAAATCTTAACAATAAACACAAACACATAAACACACCATATGCAGGAAAAAATCCTTTTCTATTATCTCTGTGTGTCTATACAGATGTTTACAAAAGAGGGACTGTAACAGAGTCCCAGTTCTCACAAGCTCTCCCCCAAAACTATTCTACCGCCTAATTTATCCTATGAAGTATGATACCATATCTCCTTACAAAAGAGGGCTCTATGAGCTTATCCTCTCCACCTAACCTCATCTATTGCATTGAAGTTTCATAAATGGCCATCTAGTTTGAATTGAAACTAGAGCCATCAAACTGCCAGCCATTAAAGGCGACTTGATCTTCTGTCTGTTCAAAGATATGGCTTGGTTTTCACTCAAGCTTACAACATGAATCCGTATAGAATTATATTTAAAATTTAAAGATGGGAGGGTTAATGCCTCTCCTTGTCTGAAATGCACGCTGAAGTGATGGAATGCTGGCGCGTTGCCGAGGTGGAGCGATGCTCCTGCATCATGCTCCACTGCTAGGAAAAACATGAGCTCCTGCTCATGATATCCTCTTCTACAGTGTTCAAATCCTCATGGATCCCAAACTCCCTCTTGGAGTTGTTCTCTTGCTCCTCTCCTTTACCGTTGTTGTTACTGTCGCGCCCTCTTCTTCTTCTTTACTACTGCTATGGAAGGCTCTCTTTTGCTTAGATTCTCTTTGTTGACCAGTTCTTGCATTGACCTCAACATCAACTTCTCGATCTCCTCTATCACTCTGTCTAGCTGCTCCACTGGCTGGCTCTCCTTATGCAGTCATCTCTGCTACAACTCTTCCTTATTAGTGGGTCGATCACCTTGATCCCCCATATCATTTTCTTCTTCCGTGGCATTAGCTTTCCACCCTGCTGCAAACTTCAGTTCTGCAGTCTCATCATTGAGTTGTTGCTCGACTTCCCTCTCTGACATATTGGTTTTCTCTGTCAGTTCCTCTACTGGCACATCTTCAAATTTCTTCAGTTCTTCTCCAAGCAGGTATGCTCCTCCATCTTTCTCAAACTTATCCTGTTGGATGTGCAAGTTTGCGCCTTTACCATTCTCTCTAGGGCTTCCAATTCCTTATACAGATCAACAAAGTCCATGCTATCTGCTTCCTCTTCTGGTGCAGGCTCCAATGCTGCAGTAATTTCCTGTTCAGCTTCTTGGCTGAAAAATTTGGGCCATTCTTATGAATGTCGCCCCCCTTCTATTGGGGTAGACATCAATGTCTGCTCCATTTCTTCCTCTTCTTCTTGGGTATATTTTTATATCTGTTCTTTCATGATGACAGTGACCACTGGCTGTCCTTCTTCTACTGTTGCATTTGCAACACATTCTCTGGCCTCGACTGGGCTATTTTGTAGGAATATCTGAATTCCCTCAATCATTAGAATGCTCCTCTGATCCTCTTCCTTTGTGATGGAAGTATTCAACTTCTCATCTTCTTCATTCACATGTTCTGCAAAACCACATGAACCTTCAACTATCAACACTCCTTGCTGACCTGAACTCACTTCTGAGCTCCTGAGACTTTCAAACAGTCTCATTTATTTCCCCTTTCCCACCTGGAAATTTGAACTTTCAACACTAATCCTCTAGCAGTATATGATACTTTCCACTGATCTCTTTTAATTTCCCACCTGGAAACTCGAAAGTCCATTTCTATCCACCTGACAGTTGATGAGATCTTCATCTGATCTCACCTTATCCTCATCACTGAGGTGTCTCCCAATTTCTAGTTCACATATGTCAATCTGTTCCTCCTCTTTGTCACTGAAGTTTTCAGCATGCCTCAACTACTCTCTCAATAGTCTTTTCTATCCTTTGGCCAACAATCTCTTAACTAACCACTTCGCCTTATTCTTCATGGGCCACTCATACACCCAATGTGCTTTTGCATCTTGCTGCAGTTTTAATGTCAACTACTCCATCCTTTCTCTTATCTCATTAAGCTCCATATCCACCTCTAGATTTCTTTTCTTCTTGCGGCCTTCTCTTTGACCACGTCCATGGTCTTCAGTAGCCATTTCCATCTCCTACCTGCCCTCCTGGTAGGTCTATGGATCACTCTACATCCAAGAGAATCTCCATCTTCTCTCACAACTCACCTGGCTATTTAAAATTTTGTTGCTGCTGTGCGCGTGCAACAACTTCTCATAGAGCATCAATACCCTTCTTTCTTTCACCTATTGTCTACAAGAAAATTTAGACCTATGATATCATCTAATGTTACCAGATCATCTCTTTTCACTGTCTCTCTCTTGTCTGATGTCCACAAACAAAATTTGGCCTTCTCCTTCTTCTCTTTCACCTGAAATACATAGACAAAAATCAAGCTCTGATACCACCTGATGCAGCCCCCCCTACCGTCCTGGGTTTCTGCGACCTTCTGGTCTCTAAATATTTCTTTCTCTTGAGTTGTATCAACTCTTCAGGCTCCTGAGTGAACCCAAAACGATTTTACATAGGCCCCTTCATTTTCCTTTTGGCCCAAATCTTGTGACACCTGCACCCTTTGTCTGCGCGTTCTGGCGCTCTTCAGTTTGTGGGTGCTGGCTCCTTTTCACTAGCCCATTCTTCATATGACCCTAGGTCATGCCCTTGTGCTAATGCGTGATTGCAGGTGCGGGAAAGAGTGGTTTCAAACCAACCTTCTTTTTTCCCCGCAATCCCCCTCGTGCTGCCACATATCCCTTTGCGAATACTATGGTTCCAATTGTGGCCCGCTCCAGAATAATTATCCTCCGTGCAAGTTCTGGCTCTCCAATCCTTCTCGTTTGTTGATCTCTGTTCCTTTGATGCTTCCTGCAATCAACAACTACTATCGAATCTTCTTTCCTGCCTCCTACGCACGATCTCAGATCTGGACAATTTGTTGACACATAGCTCCCCTATCAATCAATGACTATGACTGATTTCGGCTTTTCGGCCTTCGGGAGTTTCAACTCTCAAACTTCTCTCTCCTCTATATGGAAATATTCCGGAGTGGAAGATCTGTTTCCACCTGTCTCCTTGAATCTACAACAAGGATCTCCTCCATGAGTTTGGCCTTTGGGAATCTCAACTCTCAAATCATCGCCTCTGCTAACTGGGTATCTCCTGGAGTGGAATATCTATTCACACGTATCCTCCCCAATCAATGACTGTGTTCCCACTTCGGGACTTTGGCCTCCTCCACCAGATCAATGGTCCTATAATTCCTTCCTCGATCAATGACCGAGATCATGTCTGGGTCTTCGGACTTTTCCTCCTCCACTTTCCTCCATAGTTCTAGATCTAGTGATGCATGTCCTCCTTCACATCGACGACTCTCGTCACTTCCGACACTTCATCCTTCGACATTCCCAAATCTCAACAAACGCAAACCGCCAGAATGAATCATTCCAGAGTTCACGATCTGGTGACACCTATCCAACCCAGATCAATGGTTATTGTCCGCTTCGGCTATTCGGGCTTTGACGATCTCAAACCCTTCTCCTTCGCATTCTCCCAAAGTGATTTCACCTGGAGTTCACGATCCTTTTCCATGTTCCCTTTTCTAGATCTGACAGTCTAGTCTCTCTTCAGGTATTCGAGTCTTCGACTCTTCGACGCTTCGGGCTTCGGGAGTCTCAACTCCTATGCACTCATTTCTCCTGGAGTGCTTTCACCTAGAGACTCAGATCTGCTGATAGCTTTCTCCTCGCATATCGATGGCTCTCGGCTCTTCGCCTCTTCAGGCTTCGGGTGTTTCAACATTTCATCTTCGCCTTCCTTTGGATCTCATGACATCTGATGACTCAGATCCACTTCAGGTGATGTGACACTTTTGATTTCCTTCGAGTGATCTGACGACTTAGATCCACCATGACTAATCGAACGATTGAGATTTTACTTCGGTTCTCTGGCTCTTCGACCTTCAGAAATCTCAATCCTCAAACTTTGACCAATCGCCCTATGTACACAAGGGTTAAATCCCATGCACTTCACCTTGATCGAACGGTTGTCGATATTTTTCACTCATACCCAACGATTGAGATCTGTTTCCTCCTCTGCGCTTCCTTATGTTACTGGGCATTGATATAATGGTCTAGACAGTTTTCTCACAAATGATCTGACCGTTGCTGTCGTTCCTCCTCATGAGCTTCCACCTTCTTCCACCTTCCACCTTTGAATTTTCTCCTGTGAGCCCGACTATCTTGGGTCTCGCTTACACTCTTGCAAGCGTTATTGCTTTTGATATTTTGGGATTAGTATAAGTCTGTCACCCATGCATCCCTTGCATTATCTCTTCTGAGCTTCTCTCCTAGAATATTTTGATCTCCCACGCACTCCTTGTATTTCTGGGATTTATTCAAACTCAGATCCGAAGGATTTCTTGAAAATAATTTCTTCTCACCCACCTGGCCTTCTCTTTGCTCAATGCATACCTTGCAGAACTTCTCCTTATGGAATTTTCCGTAACTCCGTCTCGTTACGAACTCAACACAAAACTATTTCTGTCCACTCCTTGCACTTCTACTGATGAAGGTTCAACACTATCTCTCCTGATCTTTCCTTGAGATTAACTCACCTCTGTCAACGCACTCCTTGCAGACTGTGTGCACTCCTTGCACTCGGAAAATCAAAGACGAGAAACAATTGAAACTTATAAAATATTTCACCAGTTTATACATTCAAGGCATGAATGACATATAAAATCTTAACAATAAACTCAAACACATAAACACACCATATGCAGGAAAAACTGCTTTTCTATTATCTGTGTGTGTCTATATAGATGTTTACAAAAGACGGACTGTAACAAAGTCCCAATTCTCACAAGCTCTCCCCTAGAACTATTCTACCTCCCAATTCTCCTAATTCTTCCTATGAAGTCTGATACCAAATCTCCTTACAAAAGAGGGCTCTACAAGCTTATCCTCTCCACCTAACCTCATCTATTGCATTGAAGTTTCATAAATGGCCATCTAGTCTAAATTGAAACTAGAGCCATCAACCTGTTAGCCATTAAAGAAGACCTGATATTCTGTCTGTTAAGAGATATGGCTTGGTTTTCACTCAAACTTACAACAAGAATCCCTATAGGATTATATTTCAAATTTAAAGATGGGAGGGTCAATGCCTCTCCTTCTTTGAAATGCGCACTGATGTGCTGGAATGCTGGCGCGTTACTGAGGTGGAGTGATGCTCCTGCATCATAAGGTCCCATGGTGCATGAAAGATAGGGGCTGACACAATTTTTTGTGAATCATTAGTGAACAAACCATATGGGCACCACCCGCACCAACTTCTCTCTAAGATGAGAAGGGGTTTGAGTGAATTTCTTATTATCTATTGAATCAAATGCAGTGGTATTGAATATTGTGTTTATTACAAACTTTCCAACTAGTTGATTAAATTTCTATAATTTAACTAATACGTGGTTTCATAAATACAAGAGAAAGGGTGGCAAATCCATGCAAAATTAATCAATACGAAAGACCAGGAACATATTAATTACTATCAAAGGTCAAGAACATAATTTGAACCCTAAATTAGATATTTTAAGGGGCACCCATGTTGAATAGATACACAATATTGTGGACGAACTAAAGGCCAAGTCTCGAAAGGATTACATCTATGTGAGAACAAGAAAAGGCCATGCCACTACTTGGCTTAGCCTAGCTAAAAGGTTAAATACATGCATACATAGCTATATTGTAATTTGAAGAGACTCCATGCTAAGTCACGTTAGTAAACCAATTCGACATAACATAAATATAATACTATTTTTATAAATATGAATATATGTAGTATGATATAAACAACTCATCCATTTATTATTTATTTCTAGAATTATAAATGCATACTATTGCTCACAGTTGGAAGCATAATTTAAACACACAAAACATAGAATAAAATGTAGTAGTTATTCATAACATTAAACAATAATTAACACATTGGTCATAACACTTATCTATATGAAAAATTACATAACCGACTGCATACCATGGATGTTCCACCCAACCATAGACTCTATTTATCCAATTTTCTTAGTAGTAGGTCACCCCAAGCTTGGGCTATGAGTCCACAAGAACAAACAATATCCTATGACTAGCTAATTTCCACTCTAATAGCCCAATACCCAGTAAAATCATATTGACGTGACATCTACAACAATTCCAACCACTCATATCTCTTTCTCATTAGTTTGCACAACCCAAGGGATATGATTTCATTCTATGAATTGTAGTACCTCAGACAATCCTCATCCTGTCCAGGGATCCATCATAGATCAGTCAAGAATATCTCATCTAAGGCTCTAGAAAATCCATCTATAACAAGTGTTAATACCTAGATCTGCAAGGTTAAAATTTGGTATCTTGTGCCAAGTTCTGGCAACGCATGTGAAAAAGACAAGCATGCTACAAGAAGCAGTGCATTTTTGCAGCGCGCCTTTTTTGCGCATGTCATGAATAGTTCTACAACCTATGTCAAATTTGCTAGAAGCCAGTGTTAACACTCAAAACTATCCTATCAAATTTTTTTATTCGTCATCAAATTGATGTCAACTTCACTAGCTTCTTGTCATATTTGCGTCAAACTAGTGAATATCCATGTCCATCACTGAATCAATATGTCTATTCTTGTTAATGGGTTAATGGATTGCGGTCAAACCTATGTCCCTTTGCTTTAATTTATTCATGAACCTACTTTCACCTTGTTTTTTCTGAAGGAGAAATACAAATTACTATTATAAAATTATTTTATATAAAATGATTCTATAGTTCTATTTATTTCTTTCACTTAATTGTTAGGGTCAATTATTAAATAACATTGTTTCATGGTAAAATAAAAATATCAGGTTTTGCACCCAATCTCCAATTTTCTTTTCATTCGAGTTCAAAGTTCAAACCTAAGTCCTGAATTGAAACCCAAAGAACCATTGCTATCATGCAAACACCCAAGCCCATAAGCGCTATAGCTATCATAGAACATGCAGACGAGGACATGAAAGGAGGGTGTTTAATACAAGCTTGAGTTTCAAGGGGAGAGCTCATGAAAACGAAGCAGTGCTCAAGGAATTAACCAAAACTTTGTATTATATATATATATATATATATATATATATATATATTAGATGTGAGGCTCATGACATTTTTTCAAGAGTTTAATGCCTCATTTTTCTCAGGGACTAAATTCACCCGTAATTAAGTTTGATGTGAAGGGTTTTTTTCACATGACTATGAATGGTGGAGATAAAATCACTGCAAGATAATTCATCACCAATTGTGTTGAATCGACGAAAAGTTGAACCAGATACAAAACAAGAAAGGCAAGTTGTTATTCACTGCTCAGGGAAATTTTGTGATTGGGATAGGAATGGCACATTCTTTTTAAGTTTAACTAATTTCATCAAACCAAGCCTCCCAACAATTGCAAATGGATTCATTCAAATTGTTTTCTCAATTGTTGCAGCACCTGGTATGGCTAATTTGTTGAAATTATAGTGTATAGAATTTTGAAACTTCATAAATGGTGACAACAAGAGTGCTCAAAAATCATTTTTTTTCTCAAGTTGTACTACACTTGTATCATCATTAACAAAGCCTTGTAGAGGCAAGAATTTGATAGACAGGATAAGGAAGAACACTTGGCAACAAAGACTCAAATTCAAAGGCATATTATCAACAGGTGGCAAACGCTTTGATGGATCTAGAAGTATATTTAGAGGTCGATTTTCAACCTTGATACCTGTCAACACTAGCTACATGTTTGGAATCAAAGAAAGAAACAAAATAGGGTTTGTTCATGTTGGAAATTGTAATTACAAGTTAGTGAGATCTTCACGTCTCCATCGATTTTTCTATCGGTCATTTTTTCAATAGTTTGTTAGTCAGTCGAAATGTCAATCAGATAGTCTGAGAGTCTATAAGTGAAAAGTCACAAATTTACTGAAAAGTAAGTCGGAAAGCAGGAAGCTATAAATGGAGCCGATCTCTATATTCTCGGGTTGAGTTAAGTGGTTGAAGAGTCATTTGAATTAATGACAATCTTTAATGTTGAGATGGTTTTAGCTTATGTAGGAAGTCTCAGACGGTGTCTATATAAGTCCGAGTCTCTTAGTTAGTTGATGATGATAGCGGATGCTGAGGAGAAGAAATCAATGCGTAGAGAAGAAGCAACGAGGTAGAGAGAACCAACAACAATTGAAGAGTTGACAAAATAAGTCATTGGAGTTGAAGCTCATCTCCGTCATTGTATTTTGTATTCGCACACAACGCTGAAGTAAAATAATATCAATTTATTTGTGTATTAACAAGTTTCTGTCTTATTTATGAGTTTATGTGCTAATCATAGCACTGTGTTATTCCACATTCATAAATCACTTCATTAAGTGTGTGTATTCACAATGCGCAACAAACTGAGCAATCTGTTCACTACGTAGTAGTTTTAAGAACTTTGTCGTGTAGCCTATTTGGTGCACAATTTTAGAAACTACATTGCATAGAGTAGACTATGTGCACCATCGAACCATCTTGGTCATTCCTAATATTTGATATCAGAGAAGGTTCTATCTGAAAAAGTTTGTCAGAGCAGAAACTCCGTTGAAAGTAAAATATAGCTTCTACCTAACACTTGCAACCTCCCACTTTTACATACAAGAATTATGAGATGTGGTCCTTAACCATGAAAGATTTGTTCTGAGGTCAATATGTATGGGAAATAGTCAAGAATGTCTATGTGGAACTAGTAGATTAGGCAACATACAATCCCCTCACACAAGCTGAGAAAGATGTCTTGAAAGATCAAAGAAAGAAGGACGGAAAGGCGTTGTTTTACATACATCAAGCCATGCATGAGAGCATACTTCAAAGATTTGCATCAAAAAATAAATCCAAGGAAGCATGGGACACATTACAAACCTCTTATCAGGGTATGGGCAAAGTAAAGACTGCAAAACTGTAGATTCTTAGAAGAGATTTTGAAACCATGTCAATGAAAGATTCAAACACAATAGATTCGTTCTACATCCACATCATTGGATTGATAAATTAGACTAAGTCTCATGGTGAAACCATAGAATACAAAAAAGTTGTTGATAAGTTACTTAGGAGTCTTCCTCCTAAATTGTATACCCTTGTTGTGACCCTAGAAGAGAGAAAATACTTGAGTTAGTTCAGTCTAGACGAGTTGCAAGATTCCCTCATTAATCATGAACACATATTGAATAGATCAAGTATGTCATTAGAGAATGCATTTTCCATGCAATCATCTATAAGCTGTGGAAGAGGAAGGGGGAGATATAACTCTAGAGGCAGAGGAAGAATTTATCAAAGAAGTGGATGCAGTAGCAATCCTAGAAATACTGGTGGAAGAGGTCAAAACCTAAGTACCAGCCAATCAAGTTATCAAAAAAATGAAAAATCAAAGATTCAATGCCATTATTGTAACAAGTATGAACATTATGCATATGAGTGTAGAAAGAGACAATACAATCGGAACAAGAAAATTCAAGATTAGTCACACAACGCAAATAACCAAACTCGCCCTATGTTTATGGAACACGTTGTAGCTATGCCTAGCGCAATAGAAATGACTAATATAATGTCACAAATTGAATGCAAAGTTGCTCAAGCAAGTCTATGTGACATATGGTACTTAGATTCAGACTGGAGTAACCACATGACAGGAAACATAGAACTATTTTCTAGTTTGGATGAGTCAGTCCAAACCAAGGTTACACTTGGAACAAATATCCAAGCCACTGTCTTAGGGAAAGGCAATATACAAATTTAATCAGACAAGGAGAATTTTTTTTTATGTCTGATGTATATTATGTTTCTGTTCTAAAGAATAATCTGATGAGTACAGGGCAACTGTTACAAAAAGGATACAGAATCTACATGGAAGATAATCACTGTGTGATCATGGATAAATGCCCAATAAATCTTCTTATTGCAAAAATCTAGATGACAAGTAACAAGATGTTCCCATTGACATTGAATCCAACCAAGAAGAAGAATACATCGCAAATTGTTGATAAAGAAAAAAGTGCGCAGTCAAAAATTGCATTTACATCAAAAAGTGTGTGCAGTTCTAATGAAGAAAATAGTGCATGTAGTATAAAGAAAGGAGAAAATGGCGCAGAGATGAAGGCAACATTCAAGTATGAAATACAGGATGATTCCTGGTTATGGCATTTCAAATTTTGACATTTGAAATTTGGAGGACTGAAGCTTCTACACACAAAATATATGGTAAAAGGATTACCATTGATTGAAAAACCAGAAAGGATATGTGAAGGAATCATATTTGGCAAGCAACATAAAGAATAATTTCCAGTCGGAAATTCCTACAGAGAAAAAGCTCCACTGGAAATTGTACATTCAGACATTTTTGGACCAATGCAAACTCCTTAAATAGGAGGAAATACTTATTTTCTAACATTCATTGATGATTTCTCAAGAAAGACTTGGATTTATTTCCTAATGTTGGAGTACTTCACACACACCTAGGATTTATTTTTCCTAAGGTTTTCCCTATGTTTATTAGTGATTATCTAGTCTCCTAAATTTTAGGGAGAATATTCCTCTAGGAGAATATTCTCTTTAGTTTTCACTTCAATTTGATTAATTGAGTGGAGTCTAGATGCTACATTGGGATTATCACCATGCAACATTGGGATCATCACCATATAATGTTCATTTTCCTTGGGATAATCACCAGACTAGCACATTACTCATGATTCCCTGATCTCCTCCTCACTTTACTCTACTTCAGTCAGTTAACTGAAGACTGATAGACTAGTTAACTCAGACTAGGTGGCAATTCACTCTTGTAACTTCTAGAGAGACTAGAGTAGGTGGCATTTTACTCCCGTAACTGCTGTTGTTTGTCTAGATCACTCTAGACCACCACTATGGTGCATTAGTTACTCATGTATCCTATATCTATTGTAAATTATTCACTCTTTGAGTGTGGAATATGGTTAATGAGAATTCTTCCATTCTTTCTCTCTTGCTTCTTCTTTCTCAATTTCTCTCTGAAAATGTGTGTGGTATTTTCTAGATAGATCTATTTTGTGCAGTTTCAACACATTTACATGGTATCAGAGCCGACGGACTTATAATAAAAATCTACACCAAATTATTTTTGCAGGTACTGAAAATTAAAAAACGCAGCAAAGATGGATTATTCATCAGCAATACTTCTAATGCCTCATAACTATTTGGAATGGAAGCCAAAAATTATTATTATTCTTAGATGCAAAGGCTTGTGCCAAATAAATATGGCAATGGAAGTAGATCCCGATTCTACCGATGAGAAAAATGATTTTCTCAATAGACAAGATATGGCCATAGGATGTATCCTCTGGTTTATTTCTCCTGAAATTGTCCATCAAGTATATGGTGACTCACAAGAATCAAATCCAAATGAATTATGGACCATATTGGAGGTTCTATTCGAGAATAAAAAAGATTTTGAAGATTTCATGCAAGAGGTTGAACAAATATATCCAAAAGAGAAACCATCAGAAGATCAAGCCTCTTATTCTGAAGAGTCTTCTACACAAGTATTTGCACACATTTGTATTCCATTAATTGAAGATGATGTCTACTCCATTTCATATTTTCTTTATGAATTTCATGTGGAATATATATGGCATTCATCTCAAGGGTCACAAGAAAACACTTTTCCTTGCACAATGCATGCATCTTAGGAGACAAAAATGGAGCTGCGCAGATATGACTCAATTATGATATTTTCTGAGCACAATTTGCAGAAACAATTAGATATTTGAATTCCTCTCAGGAAAATATCCAATTTCAAAAAAACAAATCGTCCGAAACGGAGTTCAGGAAGTGAAGTTATGATCATTTTAAAATCAATAAAATTTCAACGTTTTTCTGGAAATGGTCGCACGGTTTTCAAAGTTTCATCCAAAATTTATTTGGATATTCTTCATTACAAGAAGAGAAAGTGGATATGTGTGGACATCGCAATGGTGCATATACCTCATCATATCTGTTTAGACATCGACATATTCAACAAAATCTTCAACGAGCACAAACTTGCACAGTTGCGAGGTCTTCTTGGAGTGAAGGACACGATTGCTTAGCAACTGCTTTTTGTTCCTTCTCATTTTTAATTTTTTTAGAAATTGTAATTTGAGGGGTGGGTTTTCCCATGAGGTTTTCCCTCTTTCCTCGTTTATTTCAGTGTATCTTTTTTATTTGGGTACCTAACACGTCCTCGTTTCCAGGATCTATTCTTTATTTTCACCATAGTGATGTTCAAGGGGGGTGTTGGAGCACTTCACGCACACCTAGGATTTGTTTTTCCTAAGTTTTTACCTATGTTTATTAGTCATTATCTAGTCTCCTAAAGTTTAGGGAGAATATTCCTCTAGGAGAGTATTATCTTCAGTTTGATCAGTTGAGTGGAGTCTAGATGCTACATTGGGATTATCACCATGTAGAATTGGGATCATCACCAACTAATGTGCATTATAATTGGGATCATCACCAGACTAGCACATTACTCATGATTCCCTAATCTCCTCCTCACTTCACTCTACTTCAGTTAGTTAACTGAAGACTGATAGACTAGTTAACTTAGACTAGTTGGCAATTCCTCCTGTAACTTCCTGAGAGACTAGAATAGGTGGCAATTTACTCTCGTAACTGCTAGTGTTTGTCCACATCACTCTAGACCACAACTATGGTGCATTATTTAATCGTGTATCCTATATCTATTGTAAATTATTCACTCTTTGAGTGTGGAATATGGTTAATGAGAATTCTTCCATTCTTTCTCAATTTCTCTTTGCAAATGTATGTGGTATTTTCTATCTAGATCTATTCTGTGCAGGTTCAACACATTTACACCTAAAGCATAAATCTGACACATTGGGTTGTTTTGAGCAGTTTAAATCATTTTTGGAGAAACATAGTGGTTTTTACATCAAGTGTCTAAGAATGGGCAGAGGAGGAGAATACATCTCAAGATAATTTCAGAACTTTTGTAAAGTTCATGGCATCTACAAGAAATTTACCGCGCGATACACACCACAACAAAATGGTGTCATAGAAAGAAAGAAAATAACCATCATGGAAATGGCAGGCATTATGTTGGCAACCAAAATTTTTTCAAATGAATATTGGGCTGAGGTAGTAACAACTGCAATATACATCTTGAATAGATGTTTGACAAAGAGTGTGAAGAATAGAGTTCCGCAGGAAGCCTGGACAGGTTCAAAGCATAATGTGGCACACTTAATTTTTTTTGGTTGCGTCACATACACACATGTTCTAGATGAAATGAGAAGGAAGTTGGACAATAAAGGACATAAATGTATATTTGTAGGGTATTCTGAAGAAACAAAAGGATACGAGTTGTATGACCCTGTTGCAAGAAAATTCATAATCAATCACGATGTTCAGTTCGTGGAGAACGAAGCATGGGATGGAACCATAGAAAAAAAAGTAAATATTATTGATTCAATGGAGCATGATGACACATAATATGAAGTGGTTCAAACACCATGCACAAGTCAATGCATAGTCCCATCTACACCTGGCACTACGACACAAATTACCGCATAGAGTACTCCAGTAAGGATAACAAGTGCAGAGTCTACACATAGAGTGCACCAAACACCAACAAGAAGTCCAAGCAGTTCTACATCTCCAGATACAAATTTAGCAAGTTTGTTACCAAGAAAGACAAGAAATTTGTGCGACATCTATAATGAAGACGCAACAAATTCATTTTCAATTTTTTCTCTGTTTTCGCAAATAGATGATCCATTAACCTTTGAAGAAGTTGTCAAAGAGGATGTATGGGCAAAATCCATGGATGAAGAAATCAGATGCATAGAGAACAATCAAACATGGAATTTGGTTGTTGTACCTGAAGACAAGGATGTTACAAGTGTCAAGTGGATTTATAAAATGAAGCAAGATGCAGAAGGAAATGTACATAAGTACAAGGCGAGGTTAGTTGCAAGAGGCTTTACACAACAACCTGAAATTGATTTCAATGAAACACTTTCACTAGTTGCGCGCATGGACACATTCAAAACCGTGTTAGCTATTTTCGTGCAATACAAATGGCTAGTTTATCAGATGGATGTAAAGTCAACATTATTGAATGGAAACTTAGAAGAAGAAGTATATGTGGAACGACCACAAGGTTATGAGGTTTCATGACAAGAAGACAAGGTGTACAGATTGAATAAAGCACTATATAGATTAAATCAAGGTCTGAGATCTTGGTATAGTCGCATAGATTCCTATCCCACACAGAATGGATTTTAGAGAAGTGAAAATGAGCTAATACTGTACATCAAATCAAATTAGCAAGGTAATGTGTTAATTGTTTGTTTATATGTGGATGATTTGATATTTACAAGTGGTTTTGGCATAGAATAATTCAAGACAGTCATGAAGGATAAATTTGAAATGACTGATTTGGGGCTTATGAGATAGTTTTTGGGAATAGAAGTGCACCAGTCCAAAACTGGCATATTTATCTCACAGTCCAAGTATGCGCATGAAATATTGAAAATATTCAATATGATTAATTCAAAATAAGAACCAACACTTGTCATAACAATATTGAAGTTCAGAAAGGAAGATAAAGGGTCCAAGGTGGATCCCACACTGTTTAAAAGACTAGTAGGAAGTCTGATGTATTTAACAATGACAAGACCTGACATTATGTATGGAGTGAGCCTAATTTCAAGGTTCATGGAAACTCCAAAGGAATCACATTGAAAGGCATGAAAGAGAATTTTGAGATATGTGAATGGAAAAAAATATTTTGGTATTAAGTACTCAACTTCAGAAGATTTCAGACTCACTAGATACATTGACAGTGATTGTGGAGGCAAAATTGATGACAGGAAAAGTACCTATGGGTACACATTTAATTTTGGAACAGGTATGGTATCATGAGCATTAAGAAAGTAACCCATAGTGACACTTTCTTCAGTAGAAGCATAGTACGTCACAACTACAAACACAACTTGTCAAGCAATATGGATGAGAAGGATATTAAAAGATTTGTTGCAGGAACAATAAGAACCAACAATAGTTTTCTGTGACAACAATTCAGCCATCATGTTATCAAAGAATCATGTGTTTCACAAGAAAACCAAGAAAATTGATACAAGGTATCATTTCATCAGAGAATTGGTGAATAATAAAGAGATATGTTTAGAGTTTTGCAGGTCAAAAGAACAAATAACATACATTTTTACAAAGGCTTTATCAAGATATGCATTTCATCATCTGCGTAGTAGTCTGGGAGTCCACACAGTAACAAATGAGTGATAGTAAAATGAAAATTCGAATTTTGATGTAATTGTCTTTTGTAATCCCACCAACTTATAATTAAGGGGGAGTGTTGGAAATTGTAATTACAAGTTGGTGAGATCTTCACGTCTCCGCCGATTTTCCTGTCAGTCATTTTGTCAATTAGCCAAAATGTCAGTCAGACAGTCTAACAGTATGTAAGTGCAAAGTTACACATTTACTCAAAAGTCATTTGGCAAGCAGGAAGCTATAAATGGAGCCGATCTCTATCTTCTCGGGTTTAGTTAAGTGGTTGAAGAGTCATTCAAATTAATGACAATATTTAATGTTGAGATGGTCTTAGATTTTGTAAGAAGTCTCAGATGGTGTCTATATAAGTCTGAGTCTATTAGTTATTTGATGATGATAGAGGATGCTGAAGAGAAAAAGTTGATGTGTAGAGAAGAAGCAGAGAGGTAGAGAGAACCAACAACAACTGAAGAGTTGATAGAAGAAGTCATTGGAGCTGAAGCTCATCTCTGTCATTGTATTTTGTATTTGCGCACAGTGCCAAAGTAAATTAATATCAAGTTATTTGTGTATTAACGTGTTTCTGTCTGATTTCTGAGTTTATGTGCTAAGAATAACACTATGTTATTCCACATTCATAAATCACTTCATTAAGTGTGTGTATTCATAGCGTGCAACAAACTGAGCAGTCTGTTCACTGTGAAGTGGTTTTGAGAAATCTGTCACATAGCCTATTTGGTGCGCAGTATTTGAAACTACATTGCGTAGAGTAGACTACACACACCATCGACCCATCTTGGTCGTTCCCAAGAGGTGAAATATGTTTCCTTGAAAACATGATCTACAACAATCTTGCTATTTTTCAGATACATATCATTTTTTGTTATTCCTATCTTTAGCAAGAGGCTCTTCGATCCCTTTTTCTCTGGTAACTAATCATTAAATTGTAATTGGAACCCCATCTATTATATAATGAATGACAAACATTGTAGAATGGGGGGAACTTCCTTGTAGGAGGCAAAGAATTGAGTAGGAGGAGAAAGTAAGGGTTGGAAAAGGTAGTAAGAAAGAGTTTCATTCCTGCAACTTCTTATACTCATGGATTCAAATATTTTAACATTTGGATCTTGTATATATGTACTTCATTTTATGCTTTTTTTGAATATAATGAGCATTTTTGCAATGCATTGATGTTCACATAGATTTAGCTTCAATTACAGTGAATATTTCATTGTCAATTACCTATTTTTATAAATTATGTTTCAAATATATGTTTCAAGTTTAAAATGATATTTTGAACTTGGAAATATTTTTCACATTAATAAACGAATTGTTCACTTGTGTTTTTGTATTTTCTTTCTATTCCTCCACATCAGTTATCCATTAATTGTCTTTCCATCAAAGTGAATTCCCTTGACTATATGAGTTACTGTTGGTCATGTGTTGTTGGTAGATGATATTTTCCATATCCTCAACTATCCAACTTACCAAATCCATCTCCTAATTAAAAAAACCATTTCAATAACTAATATATGCTAGGCATTCCCTCCCAACAGTCAGAGAGCATCTTCTAGTGCTAACATATTTTGGCGCCATTGTCGAGGACGAAGGAACACAAACATTTTCCTTAGGAGAAATACTTGATTAGTTCTAGCTATTGATGATGAACAAGCATTAGACACAAGTTTTGACTGTGATCATTCACTTGATGACTCCATGAAGGAATAATCCACTGATTCAGAATGTTGAAGGTCATGGATGCTATCTTAGCTCAGAGGTTTGCACCTTTTGATTTCTTAGTTGTTCCTGGTTTTCCAAATGATGTGCCTAGAGTGCATGAATGGGGATACTACCTTTCAAGGTTCAAAGGACATGATCATGATCATCCTGCACAACACTTGATCGATTTTCATCAATACATGGACCAACTTGATATTCATCACGAAGATGTATTGCTGAAAATGTTTATGTACTACTTGGAAGGAGATGCGAGACAATGTTGCCAATCTCTTCCTATCTCTAGAATTTATTTACTAAAGGACTTTCATACTTTGTTCCATTCATATTGTAAGAAAAATTATCATGTTGAGCTCCTCTTGAATGATTGTGGTGAGCAAATCAAATTTTAAAAAATTCTTGGAAATGATGATCAAGAAGGTTTTAGTGATGAAATTAGTACAGATCCATTTCAATACAACCTTTCTCAAGATGTGTTGGACAATATTCAAGATTCTTCTTACATTGTTTATGGCCATTCAAGTTGTCATCACAAAGAATTTGTTGTTGCAAATCCTTGTGAAGACAAATTTCCTATTGATGAAAATGTTGTTGTAAACCTTTTTGAAGAGCACGTTGTTGATGAGGAGGAAGTTCAAAATTTTTATGATGCTCAAGTTGTTGATAGCCATATTTTAGATGTTTTTGAAATCAGTTCAAATACATGTACTATTTCAAATTTCAATGAAAATCGATATGTTTTTGATGAATACTTGGATAATGAGGAACATATTTTTACATCAACACACATGGAACTTTTCAATAGTGACCATGTGTATGAAAGCTATGTATCTGAGTTTCTGGAAGGTAGTGGAGAAGGTGATGTTGATTTTATATCTGTTGCAACAATTGAAAATGAAGATCAACTACTGTTGTCTCTTTTTCCGACAAATGTGATTAACAATGGAAGCAGTTCAAAACCTCTTCCTGTTTCATTCTCAGAATTTCAGAATGAAGATATCGACATCATCCATGGAGTAGTGCCTGGAAAAACTACTCAAAGAAAATCCAATATTCAGTCAGAGAATAAAAATAAGGTCTTCATTGAGGTATCCTCTCATGTTTTTAATGATTCGATGGAATATTATCTCGAATCATTAAATGATCCAATTTTAGCTTTATTTTTACACAGTAAGGTTGGATTTGATTATCAATTCAAGTCACACTTTTTTATATTTTTGTTCATTGGAAGAGTCACAAGAAAGGAAAGGATTTATCGGTGCAATCTGTTGCTTGAATGGTTCTCTTAGAAACTTTTCTCCACTTGATTTGATTGGTGCTGCTGATTAGAGTAGGAATCAATGTACAAAAATAATCTCTCAATGTGAGCATTTCATTTCAATTTTAAGTTTGTAGTTCAGTTTGCACTTGGTATGCAAAATATGAATGAAATAAGACTCCATATCCCAATGGAGGAATCAATGAATAACGTTTTAGTTTTCAGATCGGTTTTTTCAGTGTGCTATATTTCAGTTGCAGCGCAGGGTTACATATTTCCAAGGATTAAATGGATTGGCATTGGTCTGCGTGTTCTTAGTGCCTTGTCGAGAGGACACTATCCCTAGTTGGAACCAATTTTAATACCAAGATCTGCAAGGTTAAAATTTGGTATCTTGTGCCAAGTTCTAGAAGCGCATGTGACAAAGACAAGTGTGCTACCAGAAGCAAGGATTTTTTGCAGCACACCTTTTTTTGTGCATGTCATGAATAGTTCTACAACCCGTGTCAAATTTTCTAGAAACCAGTGTTAGCACTCAAAACTATCCTATGCAATCTTTTTATTCCTCGTCAAATTGATGCCAAATTCGCTAGCTTTTTGTCATATTTGTGTCAAACTGGTGAATATCCATGTCCATCATGAAATAAATATGTCTATGCTTGTCAATGGATTGCGGTCAAACCTATGTCCCTTTGCTTTAATTTATTCATGAACCTACTTTCATCTTCTTTTTTTTTTTTTTCTGAAGGACAAATAAAAAGTTACTATTATAGAATTATTTTATATAAAATGATTCTATGGTTCTATTTATTTGTTTGACTTTTTTTTTCCAAGGAAAACAAGCGTAATTTTATATCATCAGTTGTGATCAAAATTGCATTTTGTAGATACACTTCTAGAGTGTATTCATATAATCTGTATGTCTAAGTGTCTGCTTCAAAGCTCATTGAAGTCCTTCTTTTTATAGTTCTGTGTTCAAATCCGTTAGGATTTTACAAAATTTGCAATATGTTTTGTTGCATATAGTTGTCCAATCAAAAAGGTATCCATTGATCACATGAAGGTTTTTTGTTGTTCCTGAAAGTGATCATTTAAGAACTCTGAAATCTTCTAGTGGCCCAATTCCATGTGTGAGCCTTCTTTCGAGGCCCGGTCCACCTCTTCATTTCTTTCCCTGTACACATGATGACAGGTAAAAGAATAAAAAACCATTTGTAGTGATTTTATGTCTTCCACAATATTAGCAAGTATGATATTTGTGCATATTTGAGAACCATTAATCCAGTTTATCACATTTTTTGAGTCTCCATAAACTGCTATCACTTTACAATTATGTTCAAGTGCAAAGGCCATGAGTAGTTTGAGGCTCATTAGTTCTGCATAATTGTTTGTTCCTGCTCCCAAGACATAAGTCAAAGTGTAGTAGTGTGAGTCTGAGAAGTGTAAAATCCCTCCTCCCCCACATCTATAATTTTGGGAGGCTCCATAAAAAAACCCAAAGGTTTTGTTTTATCAATGGTGACTTCTCTTATATTTCTGGTCTTGACTCTCCCTTCAGTTGGTAAGTATGAAGAGAGGATGGTCAAGCTTTTGAGTGTGGTTTTTTGGGGTGCTAGAAAAACCTCTTTAAAAATGAATTCATTCCTAGCAAGACAAACACCCCATATGTGTTGGAAGATTGGTTGTTGTCATTGATGTCAACCCTAGTCATGGGTTTTGGACCACAAGATTGATGAAGTTATTTGGACATGAAGGAAAATGCACATGTAGATAAAACACCCATGGATTGATAGTATACATCATGCTCTTTCCG
>ML797555.1:124403-177935 GCA_009831015.1 Picea engelmannii
TCAGACAGTCTAACAATCTGTAAGTGTAAAGTCTTACATTTAATCAAAAGTCAGTCAGCAAGCAGGAAGATATAAATGGAGCCGATCTATAAATCGGTCAAGAATGTCAGGTAATTACAATTTCCAACATGAACAAACCCTATTTTGTTTCTTTCTTCGATTCCAAACATGTAGCTAGTGTTGACAGGTATCAAGGTTGAAAATCAAGTTCTAAATATACTTCTTGAACCAGCAAAGCGCTTTCCACCTGTTGATTATATGCCTCTGAATTTGAGTCTTTGCTGCCAAGTATTCTTCCTTATCCTGTCTATAAAATTCTTGTCTCTACAAGGATTTGTTAATGTTGATACAAGTGTAGTACAATTGGAGAAAATAATTCATTTTTGCACACTCTTGTTGTCACCCTTTATGAAGTTTCAAAATTCTATACACTAGAATTTCAACAAATTAGCCATACTAGTTGTTGCAACAATTGAGAAACCACTTTCAATGAATCCATTTGCAATTACTGGGAGACTTGGTTTGATGAAATTATTTCAACTAAAAAAGATTGTGCCATTCCTATCTTGATCACAAAATTGCCCTGAGCAGTGAATAACAAATCTCCTTTCTTGTTTTGTATCTGGTTCAACTTTTCTCCGATTCAACACAACTGGTGACAAATTATCTTGCAGTGATTTTATCTCCACCATTCATAGTCATGTGAAAACAACCCTTCACTTCAAACTTAATTACTGGTGAATTTAGTCCCTGACCAAAATGAGGCATTAAACTCTTGAAAAACTATCATGAGCCTCACATCTAATATATATATATATATATATATATATATATATATATATATATATATATATGAGGCTCATGATAGTTTTTCAAGAGTTTAATGCACTTTGGTTAATAACTTGAGCACTACGTTTTAATGAGCTCTCCCCTTAACACTCAAGATTGTATTGAATGCCCTCCTTTCATGTACTCCTCTTCATGTTCTATGATAGCTATGGTGCTTATGGGCTCGGGTGTTTGCATGATAGCTATGGTGCTTTGGGTTTCGATTAAGGACTTAGGTTTGAACTTTGAACTCGAATGAAAAGAAAATTGGAGATTTGGCGCAAAACCTGATAGTTTTATTTTACCAGGAAACAATGTTATGTAATAATTGACCCTATCAATTAAGTCAAACAAATAAATAGAACTATAGAATCATTTTATATAAAATAATTCTATAATAGTAATTTTTATTTGTCCTTTAGAAAAAACAAGGCGAAAGTAGGTTCATGAATAAATTAAAGCAAAGGGACATAGGTTTGACTGCAATCCATTAACCCATTAACAAACATAGACATATTGATTCAATGACGGACATGGATATTCACTAGTTTGACGCAAATATAACAAGAAGCTAGTGAAGTTGACATCAATTTAACGACGAATACATTTTTTTGATAGGATAGTTTTGAGTGCTAACACTAGCTTCTAGAAAATTTGACACAGGTTGTAGAGCTATTCATGACATGCACAAAAGGGTGCACTGCAAAAATGCATTGCTTCTTGTAGGATGCTTTTCTTTGTCACATGCGTCATGAGAACTTGGCACAAGATACCAAATTTTAACCTTGCAGATCTGGGTATTAACACCTGTTATAGATGGATATTCTAGAGCTCTTAGATGAGAGATTACTGACTGATCTATGATGGATCCCTGGACAGGGTGAGGATTGTCCGAGGGACTACAATTCATAGAATGAAATCCTATCCCTTGGGTTGTGCAAACTGATGAGAAAGAGAGATGGGCATTTGGAATTGTTGTAGATGTCACGTCAATATGATTTTACTGGGTATTGGGCTATTAGAGTGGACATTAGCTAGCCAAAGGAGATTGTTTGTTCTTGTGGACTCATAGACCTAGCTTGGGGTGACCTACTACTGAGAGAATTGGAGCAGTAGAGTCTATGGTTGGACGAAACATCCATCGTATGCAGTCGGTTGTGTAAAGTTTCATATAAATACATGTTATGACCACTGTATTAATTATTGTTTAATCTTATGATTAACTATTACATTTTATTATATGTTTTGTGTGTTTAAATACTTCCAAGTGTGAGAAATAATCTGCATATATAATTCTAGAAATAAATAATAAATGCATGAGTTGTTTATATCATACTACATATATTCATTTTTATAAAAATAGTATTATATTTATGTTATGTCGAATTGGTTTACTAACGTGGCTCGGCATGGAGTTTGTTTAAATTACAATATAGCTATGTATGCATGTATTTACTCTTTTAGCTAGGCTAAGCCAAGTAATGGCCTGGCCTTTTCTTGTTCTCACATAGATATAATCCTTTCGAGACTTAGCCTTTAGTTCCTCCACAATATTGCACAACAATTCAACATGGGTTCCCCTTAGTTGATTAAATATTATTGTAAAAGGGTTGGGTTTTTGTTGTTATTTAGTTGATATGGTTGGGCTGGCTATTATTGGTTGGGTTAGTTGAGAAAAGGTTCAGTAATTGTAATTTGTATACAGTTTTTGGAAAAAGGGTAGATAGAACTATGTGACATGAGTCCCGAGTCAGAAGGTTGTAACAAAGTATTGATTTGTATCTCTAAGATTGTATCCGAGAAGCTCTGATGATAATAGATGAAGGACCTAAAATTTTGAAATATAATGTGTCATTCTATGTTTATGATTATGAATTGTGTCTTTACAGTACTTCTTTATGCTTGATAATATCAATATGATATATTTGTTTACACATGATTCTGAAACTTGAGTGTCTTTACTTCTAGGATGAATGAGTTCAGATCTATTCTATAGTTAGTCTATATTATGCAAGATCATGATGAATCTTGAAGGTTTTGGAAACCCACCTAAGTATTCTCCTTGCCCTTTTGGCCTATATTTCTATCTTGGTTGCACTTCGGGTGAGACTTATTCTCTTCGGAGGAGATGAAAATGTCAGTTCTCTAGAATACTCATTGTCTTTTGTTGGTAAACTGAGAAGGACCCTGGTCTGATCAATTCCACGCTAACAAAATGGTTCTGTTGACGGGACCTGTATTAAAAGGGAACTTGTAGGGAGAATTCTTCTGATGATTCACATATTTTATATTCACCAATGGTGGGAGAAAAATTGTGACGCCTTCATAGGGAAAGAAGCGGAGCTGAGAGGAAAATATGTGAAATATACAAAGGAGGTTGTCTTTTACTCAAAAAGATTGAGCGACCAATACGAGATATTCTGGGTTAAGTTCCCGAAAGAAATTTTCCACTGGAAAGATAGGCTCCAAGAAGCTCTGTAATTCCAAGAACGAGTCAAGAGTCTCGACTCTCATGCGACAATGAAACCATTTTGTTGGTGCAGAATTGATCAGACCAGGGTCCTTCTCAGGTTACCAAACAAAGGCACTGAGTACTCTAGAGTGTTGAAATTTTCATCTCCTCTGAAGAGAATAAGTCTCACCCAAAGCACAACCAAGACATAAATATAGGGAAGGGAAAGGAGAATACTTAGGTGGGTTTCCAAAACCTTTAAGATTCATCATGATCTTGTGAAAGATAGACTAACTACAAAACATATTTGAACTCATTCATCCTGGAAGTAAAGACACTCAAGTTGTAGAATGATCTGAAAATAGAAGGCTGACTTGTTATGCTATGCAAGCACCCTCTACTTCATTAAAATAAACTTTACAGGACCTTGCTTCATGTGTTAAAATATGTAAGATAGTTTATGTGCCAAATTGATGTATCTTCTTGTAAATGCTTATGTGTGAGGATATGTTATTTTAAATGGTTAAATATGTAATTTCAATAAATACACAGAAACATAACTTGCATAAAATAAACCATCAAACTCACAACAAGAACAACATGATAAAGGAGTTCACCACCCTCCGGGCTACATCTCCTTGAGCCTCCATCAATGGACTTGGCTCTCTGGGATTAATTTGTCAAAATTTCTTTTACAAGCTGGTCCTCAACTCCAATGGAAAAATAGACTGTACCATTGAGATCAGAACACATAAAAACCCCAAAAATGACTAATAGAACTCTGAAAACCGATCATGGCTCATCCGGGCATGACCTCTTCTACATGTGGCCATAAGCTTCACTGAGCTTCTCTTTGGAAAAAACACCTGTAAAAGTCCCCAAAAGCCTATGAAAACTGTCCTAATGTGTTCAGAGTGTAACAATTAGCCAAACATGATTATTCAATCATAGAAAACAAACATAGGCTCACCAAAACATGTCCTCAATCAATGAGGGCTTCAAGCTCCCTGGAGCTTGCTGAAACTTAAATGGATAAAAAATTGCAACAGAGGTATTCAAATGGCCTTGATAATAGTGCCATTGGATTCAGGATGTCCAAAAACCCCTAGCTGGGCTTTTACGACACCTCAAACGGCCAAAAAATGAGAAAGATAGGCCTCCTGCCATCCTCTTCCTTCAAGCTTGCTGAAACTGGTTCGCCAAAACGCACCTCTTGTGTGCTTGAACCAAGAACATGCTCCAAAATGTGTGTTTAAACCCAGAACCACATAACTAGCTAAACTGTCGAACGGTTAGGCGCGCCCAGCCCCTAACCGCCAAGACCAAGGGCATATGAGCAACCACCCGAAACCACAGGCTAGCGAAAAAAGGGGCTAGGTTTCAAGCCAATGGTGAAATGACAAGTGTCCAACCAACTATTGGTTATAACCATTCAAACCAAAAATTAAAACGCCAACCATTTCAAACCATATTTAAAAAACCGCGTGCTCCGTATACAAAAGTGGTGGTCATATGCAATACAACATAACCGCGGGCTTAAAAATCATTTGAAATGTGCCTCCATATAGGGTCATATGGTGATAACCCCATACAACCGTGGACTCCATTTACAATACAAACTCCCCGCGCGCACCGTTTAACAAAAGTTATGGTCGAATGCAATGCGAATGTGACCGGGGGCTGGGGCTAAGCCCCAACCCGGACCCCCGTGCCAACAACCATATAAAATAAACTTAAATATATTGTTTTACATATATTAAACAAGCAACAATGTGTGGGCTAGTGGTAGCCCACACTCCAGCAACGCGCGGAGCAAAAGGGAGGTCCACGGTTTGAATCCGGTGGACTATACAAAATTTTGAACAACAAACCATAGCCAATAATGGGGTTCCACGTGGAAGCCCATGACTGGGCCACGTGGCACCATACCATTTGACCATAAGATGCCATGTGTCACAAACTGATTCGACCATGTCTGCCAATCAGAATCTGCCACATCAAATGACACATCAGCGTACGGTCATGCCACGTCACCTCTACCACGTCATCATACGATCATGCCACGTCACCTCTACCACGTCATCGTACGGTCATGCCATGTCATCTTGTACGGACTGTACAGACTGTACAGTCAGGGTCCTTCTCAGGTTACCAAACAAAGGCACTGAGTACTCTAGAGTGTTGAAATTTTCATCTCCTCCGAAAAGAAGAAGTCTCACCCAAAGCGCAACCAAGACATAAAGATAGGGAAGGGAAAGGAGAATACTTAGGTGGGTTTCCAGAACCTTCAAGATTCATCATGATCTTGCGAAAGATATACTAACTACAAAACATATTTGAACTCATTCATCCTGGAAGTAAAGACACTCAAGTTGCAGAATCATGTGTAAACAGAGATATTGTATTGATCTCATCAAGCATAAAGAAGTACTATAAAGAGACAATTCATAATCATAAACACAAAATGACACATTATATTTCAAAATTTTAGGTCCTTCTTCATCTATTATCATTAGAGCTTCTCGGATACAATATCAAAGATCCAAATTAGTACTTTTCTACAACCTTCTGACTTGGGACTCATATCATAGAGCTCTATCTACCCTTTTTCCCAAAACCGTATAAAAATTACAATTACCGAATCTTTTATCAACTAAACCCAACCAACAATATCCAACCCAACCATATCATCTAACCAACAGAAAAAACCCAACCATTTTACAATAATATGCATCTCATATATAGGATGAGTGGAATCTTCTGGATTTGGGCTCCACATGCTTTCTTGTTCTGTTGTAAGTGCTTTTTCCTTGCTGGTGTTGTGCTGTCCCTTTTCGCAATCGATTTCTGTTCCTTTACTTGCTCCATTGTCCAAATCGTTTGTAGCTTGTGCAACTCATGTTTAACCAAAATTGGGACTGTATTCCTTCTTGCGTAGATTCAAATCCAAAAAAGAAGGGCCCAACATGGGGTGAGCGAGGAAAACTGGAGGGGATCGTAACAAAGATGCCTGAGAGGTTGAGGAGGGTGCGGGCGAGGATGTGTTTTACCACCCAATAACTCTGATGGTACCTGGAGGTGAAAAGATATGCTGGGAGGGAGCCTGAGACTTCTTCTTCCCAATCATCAAGCATATGCCACAATGAGATTGGAACCGAATGATGATTCCCATCCTGGTTATCCAGGGGGGGCAGGGGAGGATCTGTGGAGGCTCACCTAGCATGACAACTTCACCCCAAGGTGGGGTTGGCACGCTTGTGGGGAGGCATGAGAGAGGAATTGAGAATTCTAGGCGTTGTGAGGGAGGAGAGCCACCACCTTACACAAAGAGAAGAGGGATGCCTCCTTTGGAGAGAAGAGAGACAACTTGCAAAAGAGACAAGGAAATAATGGGTGGAGAGGTCATGGGTGGCCAAGATAAGAGAGCCAAGATGAGGGGGTGTCAAATCGATCTCCATTGAGGTTTCCATCCTTCAGGAGCATGTGAACAGATGTAGAGTACATAATCTGAGCAGGTGGGGAGCGAGAGCCATGGGGGGAGTTATGAATATACGTCTCGAGGGGGGGGAGGGGCATAGGACAACTAAAGAGCATGAGGAGGGGGTGAGGTGGAGCACGTCTAGACAACACGACACGTGCTGAGGGGATTGGTGGAGGCCTCCAGGTGGACACCTGCATCTGGGGGCTTGCATATGTATTGTTATGAATAGGTCCATGTCCAAATTATTTTTATGAAAAGTTTTAGATGATTTATTAGTCATGCTTTGGTTCATATCTATGTATATGCATCAATATGAGATTTTTTAGTAGATTCAGTCACAACATAAAGGGAAATAATAGAGGCAACAACCTAGGTCCTTGGCAAAGGGGTAATAAAAGGCTCATATTCTCTATACATTTCGATATAGATTTAGAAGAGTTTAATCAAATGTTGCAGATAGATTTCCTCAACTTGGATGGTTAACAAGCTTATAGACCTCCACCTATCCATGAGAACCCTCATCCAAGAATTGACATTCTAGTCGCAAATCACAATTCTGCTTCTTTAGTTAGGCCAGAACGAGATGGCTGGAAAGATGTTGCACACCCTCCTTCTAAACAATCACAAGGTTGGACAAACATTGATCATCTTCAAAAACCTCCTTTCCTTGCTTGGACTACTGGGCCATTACCACCACCCCCTCTTCTGCATCCAAACCTACATCCTATAACCAAAGCTTCACATGCCCATCATGCCAAAGCCAAAATTACTGAGCTTGAGGACAACCCAGAGAAAGAGAAAGTAGTAGCAGTTGAGCCAAGGTCATCAAAGGAGTCATCAAATTCAGTCACCTTGCACATGTAGGGAATTGATCAGAAATACTCTAATGCAGGTTCATCAATTGGAAGAAATGAAGGGGATGGAAGCAGTCATAGCAGGAGAGGGACAACCTCTCACAACAAATATGGGTTTTCATGAATTTGTTGGTTTATTTCATCATCTGTGTATAGACTTATTTGTACTTTATTTTGGACAACATGTTATTTGGGACAACTCATACTTTTGAAAATTTTGTATTGGACAACCTTATATTTTCTATGTTGCATGTTTTCGACATATTTATATAATGGTTAAATTTTGATAAATTTAATGATTTTCACATTGAGTGACAAGGGGATTCTTATAGACATTCCATCTTATGTGTGAAAATGACATGGATTGTATGATGTGACAAGCTGATGTGTCTTGCATTTAAGGTGGAAGTTACAAGGAGGAAATCGTTCATTAATTTGTTAAAATGAAATAGGGGGTCCCCACTTATTAGTATTATTTAGTACCCTTATCATGTTATTATTATTATTTAATTGATTTACTTGAAAACTCTTCTATTAAATAACTAGTTGTTAGTTAGTGAGTTAACTAAAAGTGGTTGAATGATTCAACTACCATGGAGATATTTAAAGGAGTAAGCTGGAAAAAGTAAAGGGGGAGGAAACATTTCTCTGATAAGGTTTTCTCTGACTACCAAGTGAGATTTCATTACTACTTCATTTATTTTTTGATTTCGAAAGCTAAGAGACTTCTGTGATAGCATGGTTTGTCGAAGGTGACAATAAGAAGGACCAAGATGCATTGATTTATGATATTCTTCCAGGTTGATTATCTGTTTGATAGTATGTAGATTTATTTGAGTTTCTGGATTAGTTTTCAGTACTGATCAAAATTCTTGTGCAGAGTCACAACAAAGGAAAACTATGGGAGTAGGATTATTAGTCTTGGTTTGATTTGAAGGCATCAATGGTCTATGTGTGTATTACCTTAGGCTGCTAGAATTTCTCCCGGTCCATACTTTTGAAGTATGTGAAATGTATTGGATAGTTTCAGAATGAATGAATAAAATCTTGGATGGTTTTTCGACTCATCTTGGTCTTTCTTGATTATATCAAATTTATATTATTTTTCTTCATGTTTAAAAATTGTTATAAAAAGTCATACTTTTTTTTATTGCACTTTGATAAAGAATAAAAAATCAGCAATTGGTCTATGAGATTTATAACTTAGAGGTTAATTGAATCTGTAATAAGGATTTAAACTAGGGTAATAATCCCACCTATCTTGTCCGAGCCAGTGAAGAGTCAAAAAATTTTGTGAAGAGAACTTCCATATCTTTTGCTAAACATCTTTTTTGGCAACCATACTAGGGATGAAAGACTCCATTTTCATTTCCTTGGTTTGTATTTTTTGTACACTTGTAAAATTATTGTTTATATTAACTTCTTTACTTTTTATTTTTAGTCTGTTTATATCTTGTATGTTTCTGTTCAGAATCTTCCTTTGACTCGTGATTGTGCCCCTTGAAAGACAATCAAAATTAGGTGATGGTCTACAGGATCAAACCAACATTACCATGACCTTGTACAATCTCATTCTTGAGAATGACAATAACTGTACTGAATTGAATCGTTCTTGGGAAGTGGTCTCTAAAGAAAATCGAATTAGGGAACAATGGTATGCCTGCTAGAGGATGATTAGAAACCATCCTCATCATTAATTTTCTATCATGACCGTTCCTACCCCTGATAAACCTAACATTCTTGAATACCATGTCAACCAAAACAATGTCTCATTCACCTTATTCCAATAAATCCTCAGACATTCTCGTACTAGGGTTTATTTACATCGATATTGTGAAGTTATTTCTTTTTAAGTACGTCTCCAACAAGTTTTAGATGAACAAAGGAGACTATCCCTCGAAGAACTCTGAAATTAACACATCTATTGTCCTCTTCCTCCTGTATATCTTGACGAATACGAGGTCAATCACCTGAATTTCCTCTCATTCTTGAAGTAGGAAGAAGAACAATTGTTCTACAAGGACAAAAACCTAATATCCATCGGTCCTTATCTGATTCGAATAGTTCTTCATCCGCTCCACCTCCTTACGTCTTCAAAATGTCTGGCACTGGTAGTGGATTATGTAGTAGTGGCTCTGGAGGTGGCTCTAGCAGCTCATCCTCCTGACAAACTTCTTCCTCGACTGTAGTTGGGGGTATCTATAGCCATGCTATTATTTTCCAATCTACCACAAACCCAACCAAGGTCATTAATAAATATGGCTTATTTCAATTTGACGAAGATGCTACTACTACTCCGTGGCATGTTTTTTCTCCCTTAAATCTTGCACCAACAACCAATCCTTTGCTGAAATTCAAAGATAATTTTCCCAAGTTATCAGGAAATGGTACTATCTCTATGGATGATAATTTGATTTCTTTCTCAAATTCCTATTATAACATTGGTGTGAATGACAAAGACACCTGCATGCGTCTATTTGTCAATTCTTTAGAAGGAAAAGTTGCAGCTGATTTCTTTGACTTTCCTCCAAAAATATTATCCACCTGGGATGAGTTGGTCTACTAGTTCAAGTCCACTTTTGGAAAACCCAAGCATCCAGTTGATCGGTTGAAGGAATATAACAAAATTACCTATAACAAAGGTGAAACCATTAAGGCGTTCAATCTTCGCTTCACTAAGTTGTATAATCAAATCCATGAATTGATTAGACCTCAAAACCAAGATGCTTTCATGCATTAATATAACGCCTTACCCTCTTCTTATCATATCAAATTGGAAGATAAATCCATAGATGATATAAGATCTACCTTGCAAACTTGTTTGGAGTATGAAGAGAAGCTAGAAAGAACCGATGTTCCTAAGGAAGACTATGCCAAGAAAACCGATATGTCTACCATTTTGCATATAATGAAAGACATTAGTAATCACATGATTTATTTTGAAAGGAGGGGAATTACTTCTACTTCCACCATCGAGTCTTCCACCTAGGCTTCTACTAAAAATTTCGTGAGCAATAATTTTCAACCAAAGGCCATATTTCCCAAAGCGTGGTGTACATTTTTCGAGGATAATCATGATGAAAGCACTTGTGAAGTCAAGAAAAATGCGAGGGATCAAATCTTTGGAAAAAACCCAGATACTACCATTTTTGTCTTAGATTGGGCCCCACAGGATGATGTTATGGTAGTTAATACCATAAATAATTCATATGCAAATAAGGGAAAATATGATTCTTTCAAGACTACTTTTGCCTCTAGCACATCCTCTTAAAATACAGGTTCACAAGCTACTCCCAATTCTACCACTCATCAAGTCACTACCCCTTCTTCAAAATATAACATTCTAAATCAGTTGGCTAACATAAAATATGATGCTAATGTTTTATATATGGTGACTATTCCAGAGCATCAACAACATCTTAGAGATTTTATGGAAGGTAAAACTTCCAACATAGCCCATATGATGGAAGATTACAAAGAAGAAGAGTCTTATGTAAATATGATAGGTGTATATAACTTTAGGAGATATTTAAATTACCCCCCTTACTACATTTCTATAAATATTTTGGATAAAATAACCCATTGATGCCTCTTGATGGTGGCTCAGGCCCAAGTTTTATGTCAAAGATTATTATGGAAGAGCTAGGCCTCTCTTGTACAAACAAAAATAAAATAAGCATGCTCTCCTACAATAATCAACAACAATCCACAATTGGTGAGATCAAAGAAGTAACTTTAGTACTTTGTGCACATCCATAGATACGTACCACCCTTAACATTCAAGTTATCGATATGACTGTCAACAACTACTCAATCATTTTGGGGAGGGATTGGAAAAACCTAACATGTGGCTACTTGTATTTATATGGGTCACATTTATCTATCTTGACGGGTGGAAGTGACAGTCCATCCATTGGAAGAACGAGTCTGGTCCGGGGTTGTCTAAGTAACCCAAGCCGTTTGGTATAACTTGTTCTGATGGGTTTAATGGCTCCATTAGCCAATCTAATAATCCTTAAAAGAAACAAACAAAAGAAAGAAATAACTATCTAATTACTATACACTAAACATATATGTACATATGTTCTAATGTAACTGTAGTATATGTATTTAAGCAAAAGATAGACAACTCTTATTTATGGACATTATTCACAAGCTGCAAGTTTTAATCTAAACTTACAAAACTCAATGTGAAAATGACTACTTTGAGGAAGAAGATAAAGAAAGCACATAAAATATTTTTTTGATTTTTTCTTTATAAGTCTTAAACTAATAAAAGAAAATGTTATGAAATGGAAACTTATGAATAGTCAAAAGCCAAACAGACGTTCAAATTTCAGTGATAAAAAAATAGCAGAAAAATGTAAATGAGCTAACTTGTTAACGAGCTAATGATATGCATCCAAACATATGTGCGATCAGAGAACATCTAACCACCTGGTCTAGGAGGAAAACCTGCAATGAACCTTGAATATGTTCTGAATAAATGTAGAGCAATTGTGTTGGTAGTTGGATTTTAATAACAAAAAGAATGATACTAATAGTTACTGTGATCTCATGATTGCAAGTAATCACATTAAGAAAAATCTTTTAGCAAACATCCTTGCATTTAATCTTTTCAACGAAGGTAATTAAAACCACTCAATATCAAACCGTATCTCTTTAAGATTAAAAAAAGGTTTGTTTCTGTTTACAAAATGAGCCAAAGAAATGGCTAATAACCCTTGAGATTCTCCATATCATTATGTTTCCACAATCTTCCTGATATCCTGAAAGGAAAAACGAAAATAAAGAAATTTAGATATTCATTTAACCAATGTTTTCCAATATTTCGAATGAGAATAGACTGGCTACAAAATCTGCTGATTCTGTAGCTAGTCTTATTTTAAATAGCAGAAAACCGATTGGAACTATATTAATTAAGAACAAATCAACAAAATCACACAAATCTTTTACCTTTCAACTCAATGCTAAATTTAGCTCATAAAACCTCAGAATTAATCACTGCTCTGACACACTCAGCATTTCAAACATTTTCCTTGCCTGTGCACACTGACCTTGACTCTGTGGTTTTCATTTGTTAACGAGTCAATATGAGCTGTGAGGGTCTTGATCTTTGCTTGAAGGGAGGGGACATATATGTAATACTTTTCTATCCAAAATAAGCACACCTCACACTTGGATCTGGAACAGTTGTTTGAGGATACCCATGGCTGTGGGTTAGAACGCTACCACTATTGTCTGTGGGTTCTTTACCGAGTTTGATCCCTAGAAATCCTTCACTATGTTTCAGACATGGTGGTAGATTGTCTACGAAATCGTAGGTCTGGTTGAGATCTGGTTTGAGGTAACTTGGGTCCTCTTTTGCCAAGAATTTCTCGATCTCAGAATCAGAGCTCTCATGGACCTCAATCGCTTTGATCGAGCTCTTATGAGACTTTGATTTATTTCATAGGCTCCTAGAAATTCATCTCCTTGCCCTTTTGTTTTTAAACCCTATATCTGAGTCATTTTTAGACAGTTTGCGTGAGGGTCTGTTTGCGGTTTTCGCAAAGGTGTTAGGGAAGGCGTACTATTCGTGGTCATGAAATTCAGAGGCTCTTGGGTCAACATATTTTTGCTCGAACATAGGCTCATCGAGTGCGGCCGTATCACAGGGTTCTTTGGATGAGGAGACTGTTCTGTCAATGGAAGGGGTAGGGGTTTCTTCTAAGATGGGCTTATCAACCTCTACGAGGATGGATGTAACAAAGCCATTTCGAGATTGGATAGTGTCCCAATTGTTGCCCTGTAATTTTAAATGATGGACTAACAACATCCTTATCAACCCATGATGAAATAAACTAGAATTCAAACACCGTCTCTTATACCTCTTGGCCATCTTATATAAACTTCTCAATAAATAGAAAGGCATGTTCAACTGGAAACCGATGAAGTTCATTAACAATCTTATGTGGTAAAGAAAAACAAGGCCAAAGTGACCTTCACAGGTAACAAACTGCCTTAAAACTGCCAATAAACTATGCCACCTAGTCTTTAACAGAGATATAGGCATATCTTTATCATAGCACTGGATTTTCCTAGAGGTAAAGAACAGACTCCATGGAACCTCTTCTACCTTGGAATTTTTAAGCCATTTTTTCCCGCTAAGGGGAAGACCTGATGCTTGGCTCAAAAACTCCTCGGTGATTTCAACTTGAATGTCACCCGCTTTGGCTCGACACCCATCGAAAGAGAGGGTGAATTCCTAGGCCTCTTGCAACTTGTAACCTTGAAATTTCTCAAGAAATGCGAGGCAGCCTTAACCCTTAAGGTCTTCCCTTGTGTCGTCATACAGGAGCAGGGTTTGCAAGCCATTTGGTTCGACGTGGACAACAGGGGCCATGTGGATTCAGACAAGCAGTCATGGGGGTAACAAAAATCACTGTAAGCATGAAGGGTTTCATAAAACATGAAGAACTAGGGCTAAAACCAAGGAAGCAAAACTCTTGCGCGAATTAAATGAAGGAATGAGGGGTTTCACATGAGAATTGGGCATTTTGTGTAATGAATCGCTGAGAGTACAGATCAAAGCTCGAGACTTAACTTGAAATTATGAACATGTCATTTTAAAACTTCCACTATCAGCAGAATACAGAATACGGCCATATGTGTTTAAGTATCATGATTGTGTAAAGGGTGGAGTTGCTCCTTATAAGGTGCTTGACAAATCAAAGCATAGCAACCATAGAAAGGATTTACCAAGAATCATACATAAAACAAACTCATAGCCTAACATCAATCGATTCTTGGTGTATCATTTAAAGGTCTAGAGTATACCTTATAACAATGAGCAATTTTCAAACAACTATTTTATTGACATGAGATAGGCCTTAAAGAAAAATATTATTCTCACAAAGGTTTGTATGAACATTTATTCTCCTTGGGAAATAAGCCTTAAATTCAACTGCAATAAATTCATAAGTTTCAATGCTTCGTTCATGCTTTTAGTCATGAACGAAGCATGAAAACGAGAACTAGGAAAAAAACATAAAAGCCTTTTATAGCCCAAAACTCATCTTTCAAGTAGCAATGTTCATGTGATTAAGCAGAGGAAATTGTTTCTTTGAGAAGTGAAAATACTGTGGGGCTTCCAACAATGGCGACTTGCTGGGAGAAGCAGTTATCTCTGTATCACCGACGAGTTCATCTTAGGATTGTTAGAATGATTGTAGATCAAAGAATAGCTGAAGGACATCAATCATCTCGACAATCATTACACAGTCCAACTTCAAACATCTTTCTGTTAGAATGGAATCTGGTGACAAATTTTTAAAAATGAGAGAAACGATGTTCAAGTCAATGGCTCTGATACTGCTGACAGTGCCACTACTGCTAGCAGGCATCCATAGCCTTGGCAGGGATGTCAATTAACCCACTCTGATGCTTCTATCCTATCCAAGAAATTTCAATTCAAAATGTAGGATTCTTATGACCAATATCAAAATTTATACCTGAAAATTTTTCTTGAACCCGACATTGCTTCGCTGCCAGCGGGCCTGTTCAGTACCCTGACAAAGTTGTCTTGGAGTCATGCATGCATTTACCTGCTGCTAGCAGACCTGTTCAGTATCTCGGGGGGTTTACACACAGTTCACAAAACTCTCGAGAAATTATTCACAATCTGATATAAATTTAAAGACATTCAGGAGAGCAGGGTGACGCTGAAAATTCTGGTTTTTACAACACTTGTTATTTTCCAGACTTTTAATTTTTTGCTTGATAACCTTCATTATGATCTGAAAATAGTTTATTGATGAAACTAATTTTTTGAGGACAGGAAGACATCCTTGAGTCACTTTCTTAAAAGCAGGGACAACATAAAGAGATTTTAATGATAGTCGTGTCTGTTCATAATTGAAAAGTGAAACCATAAAATCTATTATGAACAGAGAAACTTCTTTAGTTGGTCCACGTTTGAGTAAAATTACAACAATTGATGCTTTGACAAACCTTGACTATTGTATTAAGATGAGGCATTCTGGTTTCCCTCCTTGAACTAAAATGCGATACAGGCATGTTTTACCTGGAAAGCGATAAAAACAAATAACAAAAGAAAATTGAAGCAGAAAAAACCAGAAAACAAAACAAAATAAAAACAAAAAAATATGTACAAAAAATGCGTATGAGAATCGTCATGAAAAATACCTTTTGAGAGCTTGTTCATTCACCGGGAAGGTTTCTGGTTGTCCCTCTAAATTCTGCAGGCGGAAAGAGCTGGGACCTAATTTCTCAGCAATAAAAAAGGGTCCTAACCATAAATTTTGGAACTTGGAATGTTTCCCTTTTTCTTCATGAGGTTTATCCCATTTGAGCACTAAATCTCCCACCTCGAAATTCCTTTCTAGGGCAAAACTTGAATCAAACCATATTTTAACAATACGTTGATGCTAATTCAATCTTTCTTTCACTCGTGTTCTCACTTCCTCTAATTTCAACAAAGTGTTAATGCGACTTTCAAGAGGAGGACAATTCTCTTCCTGAACTTTTTGTGATAATTGTAGCGAGGGAAGCAAGACATGAGGAGGGAGAATTGCTTCTCTTCCATAAATGAGAAAGAAGGGGAATTACCAACAATGGTTTTCAAAGTTACCCTATCAGCCCAGATTGCATTAAAAAGAGCGTTGTGCCAATTTTTGTGGTTTTCGGAAACTGTCCTCTTGATGATTTTGATCAGGTTTTTGTTTGTCGATTTTGCTAAACCGTTTCCTTGGGGGTAATCGCTGGAAGAATATTTGAGTTTTATCCCTTTTTCTAAAGCAAAGGCACTCATATCGAGGGATGAAAAATAGGAACCATCATCAAATACCAAACATTCAAGAATACCAAATTGAGTAATGATGTTTGAATTAAGGAAAGATATTACCTGACTCGTGTTTACCACTTTTAATGGTGCAGCCTTGGACCATCTGGTAAAATAGTCTGTTGTTGTAATGATGTATTTATGTTGCTGCGAGGAAGTGGGGTTGATAGGGCCAATGATGTCAAGACCCCATTGCTAAAAAGGGAAATCTACCGAAACAGGTTGCAGCGGAAATGCTGCCTTCTACACTCATCCAGAAGCCTTTTGGCAGATCATGCATTTACGACATAATGTATGGGTGTCTTTGAAGAGCATGGGCCAATAGTACCCTGCTCTTAATACTTTGTGAGCAGTAGTGTCTCCACTGAAGTTCCCTCCAGTTTCTCCTGCAAGCAATTCAGATAACACTTTATTTGCTTCATATCTTTCCAGACAATGCATAAGGACTTCATCAAAATTTTTGCGGAATAATAAGCCATTTACCAGATGGAAAGGTGTAGATGTTAGTCTTAATGATCTTCTCTTTTTTGGATCAATATGACGAGGAGCAGAACCATGTGTTAGATAAAACTTAATGTCATCAAACCAAGAATTAGAAACATCTTGTGTACAATAGATTTGACTTTGACTATGTTGATTTTTAGTTAAAACATTAATTCGACTCTGCTTCTCTTCAATTGAATCATCCACTAATTTACATAGACCTTGTCCTCTAACAATTTGCACAGGGGTAATCTCAAGTTCATACTCTTGTAATGATGTCATCCAGTTTGGCCGTTTTTCACCCAGTTCCTTTTGTACTAACAAGTTTCTGACAGCAGGGTAAGGCACAATGACTTTAGTTCTGGATTTCAGTAGATATGATCGAAATTGTTTCACTGCTTTAAAAATAATGTGCCTATTTATATATAGCTGGGTAATTAATCTCTACTCCCTTGAAGGCTGAGATCATAAAAGAAATGGGAATTTCGTTGTTTTCAGGATTCTTTTGGGTCAGAACAATGACATAAGATCGATTAGAGGCGAATGTATAAAGAGTGTAATCTTGTGAAAAATCAGGGCTCATTAAGGAGGGAGCCTCCACTATGGATTTTTTGATGGAGTCAAAAGATTGACTTTCCTGTGGTCCCCAATGATACTGAACATCCTTTTTTATTAATTTTTTCAATGGCCTTACCATTTCCGAGAAACTCAGGACAAACCTTCTGACAAAATTTATTTGACCTAGAAAAGATTGCAAAGATTTTTTGGAGGAGGGGGGAGGAAGCTTGGAAATGACTTGAGTTCTTTTAGGATCAATGATCATCCCTTCATTGAATACTAGAAATCTGAGCAACTTTCCTTGTTCCATTGCAAAGACAGACTTCTTAGGATTTAGAGAGATGTCGTACTTGCGACATCGTTGTAGAACAAATCTTAGATGGGATAAGTGATCTCTCTTATTTGTGGAGAAAACAGTGATGTCATTGAGATAGACCACTACAGATTGGTTGATGAGACCAAAAAAAACAATATCCATTTCTCTGTGGAAAGTGGCTCTGGCATTTCTAAGTCCAAAAGGAACTTTTCTATAGGCATAGGTACCCCATGGGGTACGAAAAGTGGTTTTCAACTGGTCTAGGGGAGACATGAGGACCTGGTTGTAACCTGAAAAATAATCTAGTAGTGACAATATTTCAGAACCAGATACCTGCTGGAGAATTTTTTCTATTGGAGGAACAGGATAATTTTCTTTGTCAGATGCTCGGTTTAAGTTTCGAAAATCAACACAGAGTCGAATTTCACCACTTTTCTTCCTTACCAGGACAAGATTAGATACCCATTGTGTGTGTCTTACTAGGAAGATTATCTTTGCATTCAATTGTTTGTTTAGTTCTTTCTTGACCGTGGGTTCGAGTTTAGGGTGCATCTTTCTTAGCTTTTGTTGAAAAGGTTGAGTCTGGGGTTTCATGGGGTTGATGTGTTGTATAATGTTAGGGTCAAAAGTTTCTAAATCATCGTATGTCCAAGAAAAGACATCCTTGAATTCTTTAAACAGTTTTATAAAGGATGACTTCTCTTGCTCAGAACATCTCATTCCCAGATTGATACATTGTGGATTATCTTTAGTCCCTAGATTTATTTTTTCATGGGTCAAGGAAGAACTATTTGTTTTACAATTTATTGATTTTCTGAATTTGTCATGCAAATCATAAAACTTTTCTAATATTACCACGGATTTAGGGATAGAATTTACCAAATCCGATGTTGATTCGGGAGACCTCGGGTCTGATATTACCATAAAATTGTGGAGATCTTCATTGTGGGTGCCCTCATCGATAACCGCACCTTGGAAAGTGTCCTCCATGTGAAAAAAAATTGATGATTTGCTGATCATCATCGAACACCCTCCAGTTAGTGATATTGTCTGGGATTGATGGTCTGAACAATAACTCAATTGAAAATGCATTTGGAGAAAGACCTTCTGCGGGAAAAAGTTTGGAAGCGATGTTAGCCAACAAGTTAGCCTTAGAGTTGTTTGATATTGGAATTGACTTAATGTTAAATGTGAAAAAAATTGTGCATTAGATTCCATACCTCGGCTTGATAACTTTTCAGGTGTGGAGATAGGAAATATATGAAATTTCTTACCTTTCTGACCACAATTTACGAATCACCAAATACCATTAAGTTTTGTACATTCATATCTACTGCCTTCTTGAGTCCTTGCAGAAGTGCCTCGTATTCGGCGGTGTTGTTAGTACATTCAAATTCTAATTGGCAAGCGATCAAAGTTTTATTACCTGCTGGTTCGATGAGTACACATCCTGCACCAGCTCCTTCTTTAGATTTGGATCCATCGAAGTAGAGAGACCATATGTGAGATTCATTGACCGTTTTAGGCACATTAGGTAGAACTATTGACTGTGTGCATGTCACGAGTTCCGACTGTTGTTCCAGATCAATGATGATGGAAGTTTCCACCATGAAGTTACCGAAAAAGGTGTTCATTCCCTGCATTTCGAGTGAATTAGTGGAAGCAGTAAATGGTTCATTAGCGTCATTTAAATCGGTCATGGTGTGCTTGAGGTAACACTCACGATTAATCCTAATTCTGTTAGGCTTTCCATTCTCTGGTAGCCACAAATGGGACCAGTCTGTCGCAAAGTATCCATGCAACTGTTTGGACCAATCTCTGCTTAAAAATAAACCATACACTTCAAGGATGTCAACAAGAATGATATCAATAATCTGGTGAACCTTTGGATTAGAGGATAGCCTAATAAGTACATTTTTTAATTCACCAATTACCTTAACATTCGTCCGATCGAGATGAATAATTTTTAGACTGGAAGGTTGAACTTCAGCATTGATTTTTTGGTAGACAAACAAAGGCATCACATTTGATGATGCACCAGAATCTACCATGCAGTTATGTACATTTCTATTGAAAACTTCAAAAGTTTATAAAAAAGGTGGGACATTTTTGCCAGTATTAACATCAGAACTTTGTTGGGTTTTAGTCGTTGTCCCTGAAATTACTTTATCTACATTTGATACAGTTTTTACAGTGAGGTCTCTTTTATCTGAGGGTTAGAGTGTTGTTTTAGTAGGGACCTTTTGAGGTGTTTTAGGACTGATTTCTACAATTTTCTTGCTGTTTAGATTGTTGTTTTTACTATTTTATGCAATGTTCTGAAACATTTTCTGCAGAAGAAAAGGAAATTTCAAAAGTTCATAAACAAAAATATTAGCTCTAAGTTTCTTTAGGTCTTCAATCAAATCATATTCTAAACTTGGGGTTGATGAATTATGTTTTGTTTCAGTTTGTTTAAATTGTTTCTGAGGCGCATTAATTACTATTTGGAAGAGGGTTTATTTTGAGTTCTACTTTTGGTATTGTAAGGATGGGCAGTTTCAAAATTAGCTTGAAGGATACTATCAGAAAAATGCCCAAAGATATTGGGAGATGATTCCTCTTCTTTAGTTGTTTCTTCTTCAACCACAGCTTCAGAATTCTCAGGGGGAACTAAGTTACCATGTGCTTCAAGGATTGTCTGTATAGCGTGTTGTAAGCTTTCGAAATTCATGCCTTCGGGGTTTGGGTTTGGTCATTTTGAGGGAAAAGGTTTTCTAAAAGGAGGTTTGTAAGTCTCTTTTCTTGAATATGCTTCCTCAACTGATCTCCTGAAGTCTACGACTTGATTTAATAATTTCTGGATGAACTTTTGTAAACTTTCCAAATCTGAGCTCTCTGATTGAGTTTTGGTTTGGGGAGGTCTAGGAAGAATTTCTATTTTCTTCTTAGAAGACAGGGTTATCTCTGCCTCATTACTAAGATTATCTTTTAGGCTCAAAATATATTTTTCGATTTGGCTTGCCTCCTTGAAGGCTTCAAATAATGTTGCCTTCTTAGACCTCTTAACCCAAATTGCTACATTCTAGTGTAGAGCTTTGGTGTAATATGCGATAATGAGGTTTTTCATGGGCATTGAAACAACGGGGATTTGATTTTTTAACGTGAGGAACCTTTGGTGAAAATATTTTATTTTTTTCCTTAGGGTTCATATTTAAGCTGGAGAGTTCCATGACTAAGACTTCAGGAGATTTATCATCTCCAAACTTCTCAAGGAAACAGGACTTGAATTTGTCCCATGATACAATGGTGTGAGGTTGTTGGGAAAAATACCATGTAGAGGCATTGCCCTCAAACATATAAGGAAAGAGTCTACATACTACATATTCATGTTCTACGCTTTAGAGTCTAATGGCTAGCATGAATTTATTTATGTGATCCTCGACAATTTGCTTAGAGTCTGGATCGAATTTAGGTAGCCATTTCTCCAAGTGTTTAGGTAAAGGGTGCTGGGGTTCAGGTATGGCCACAACATCTTGATCGATCCAATGTTTGGCGAGATTGTTTTGATTTTCCATGGGCATAGGTGGTGTTGAAGGATGAGATGGTTCAGATGAAGAACTGCCTTCGTCAGATGACTCCTCTCTTGAAGAGGAAGGAGATGAATGAGGTGGTGAAGGTGGGTTACCAGATCCTCCGGTTGCAGGAGTGGGGATGTGATTTGGATCTGTGGGATTTAGGAGAAAACCAGTGCCTTCAAGTTACTCTCTGATATAAGAGAAATATAGAGGTTGATTCAGTGGCGAACCAGGTTGTCTGATATAGGCCAAAGAACCATGTGTCCTTAGAAGTGACTGGTGAACAATTTCTTGTACGTCGGACTCTTGAGGGTTTGGCGTTACTGGCTCAACGGTAATCTGTGGATTTTCGTTTGAGGTAGTTGTTGTTTGAGAGGTAAGATTATTGTCAGAATGACACCTTGTTACTATGGGGGAGCGAGTGTGTGGGGGAGGAATCTTGCGACTTCCTCATGCCATCAATTGTATTCAGGCCCTCCTTCTAGCGCCATTTGTTGATGGGCGAAAGTGATTGTCCGTCAAATGGAAGAACGAGTCTAGTCTGAGGTTGTCTAAGTAACCCAAGCCATTTGGTATAACTCGTTCTGACGGGTTTAATGGCTTCGTTAGCCAATCTAAGAATCCTTAAAACAAACAAACAAAAGAAAGAAATAACTATCTAATTATTATACACTATACATATATGTACATATGTTCTAATGTAACTGTAGTATATGTATTTAAGCAAAAGATAGATAACTCTTGTTTATGGACATTATTCACAAGATCCAAGTTTTAATCTAAAATTATGAAACTCAATGTGAAAATGACTACTTTGAAGAAGCAGATAAAGAAAACACATAAAATATTTTTTTGTTTTTTTCTGTATAAGTCTTAAACTAATAAAAGAAAATGTTATGAAATGGAAACGTATGGATAGTCAAAAGCCAAACAGACGTTCGAATTTCAATGATAAACAAATAGCAGAAAAATGTAAATGAGCTAACCTGTTAACGAGCTAATGATATGCATCCAAACATCTGTGCGATCAGAGAACATCTAACCACCTTGTCCAGGAGGAAAACCTGCAATGAACCTTAAATTTGTTCTGAATAAATGCAGAAAAATTGTGTTGGCAGTTGAATTTTAATAACAGAAAGAATGATACCAATAATTACTGTGATCTCATGATTGCAAGTAATCACATTAAGAAAAATCTGTTAGCAAATATCTTTGCATTTAATCTTTTCAACGAAAATTAAGGAGAAATCCTGTAATTGAAGCTGAATAGATGCTCACATGATTAATATCTGAAGCATTATGGACGACATCAATAAAGGAACTATCCAAATGCATAATAAATCATGAAGACTAAAGCCATTAGAACCTATTATCATATCAGGATAAACAAAACTTAAATGAAGACACCATCCACAAGAAGCTAAGCTGAAATGTGTATTGTTGTTCCATTAAAGTCTGTAAATCAAATGTCCATCTTCTTCCCCAGGCGAGGATGGTTTCATTACAAAAACTTGTAGTATTTAAAGAGTTTAGGAAAACTGAACATCCTATCTCCTAAGATAGAATCAAATCCCAGGATGATTTACTAATTACAAAAATAGAGGGTAATTAAAACCACTCAATATCAAACTGTATCTCTTTAAGATTAAAAAAAAGTTTGCTTTTGTTTACAAAATGAGCCAAAGAAATGGCTAATAACCCTTGAAATTCTCCATATCATTATGTTTCCACAATATTTCTAATATCCTGAAAGGAAAAATGAAAATAAAGAAATTTAGATATTCATTTAACCAACATTTTCCAATATTTCGAATGAGAACATACTAGCTACAAAATCTGTTGATTCTATAGCTAGTCTTATTTTAAATAGCAGAAAACTGATTGGAACTATATTAATTAATAACAAATCAACAAAATCACACAAATCTTTTACCTTTCAACTGAATGCTAAATTTAGCTCATAAAACCTCAGAATTAATCACTGCTTTGACACACTCGACATTTTTTATTATGACATTTTCAGTTCTCTTCAAACGTTTTCCTTGCCTGTGTGCACTGACCTTGACTCTGTGGTTTTCATTTGTTAATGAGTCAATATGAGCTATGAGGGTCTTGATCTTCACTTGAAGGGAGGGGACATCTGTGTAATACTTTTCTATCCAAAATAAACACACCTCACACTGTGGATCTGGAACAATTGTTTGAGAATACCCATGGCCATGCGTCGGAACGCTACCACTGTTATCTGTGGGTTCTTTACCGAGTTTGATCCCTAGAAATCCTTCGCTATGTTTCAGTCACGATGGCATATTGTCTACGAAATCGTAGGTCTGGCTGAGATCCGGTTTGAGGTAACTTGGGTCTTCTTTTGCCAAGAATTTCTTGATCTCAGAATCAGAGCTCTCATGGACCTCGATCACTTTGATCGAGCTAATATGAGACATTGATTTATTTCATAGGCTACTAGAAATTAATCTCCCTACCCTTTTGTTTTTAAACCCTATATCTGAGTCATTTTTAGACAATTTGCACGAGGGCCTGTTTGTAGTTTTTGCAAAGGTGTTAGGCAGGAGTATTGTTTGTGGTCATGAACTTTAGAGGCTCTTGGGTCAACATCTTGTTGCTCAGACATAGGCTCATCGATCACGACCCTATCATAGGGTTCTTTGGATGAGGAGACTGTTCTGTTAATGGAAGGGGTAGGGGTTTCTTCTAACATGGTTTTATCAACCTCTACGGGGCTGGATGTAACAAATCCATTTTGAGATAGGAAAGTGTCCCAATCATCACCCTGCAATTTTAAATGATGGACGAACAACATCCTTATCAACCCATGATGAAATAAACTATAATTCAAACACTGTCTCTTATACCTCTTGGCCATCTTATATAAACTTCTCAATAAATAGAAAGGCATGTTCAACTGGAAACCGATGAAGTTCATTAACAATATTATGTGGTAAAGAAAAATGAGGCCAAAGCGACCTTCACAGGTAACGAACTGCCTTAAAACTACCAATAAACTATGCCACCTAGTCTTTGATAGAGATATAGGCATACCTTTATCACAACACTAGATTTTCCTAGAGGTAAAGAACAAACTCCACGACACCTCCTCTACCTTGGAATTTTTAAACCATTTTTGCCCACTAAGGGGAAGACCTGTTGTCTAGCTCAAAATCTCCTCGGTGATTTCAACTTGAATGTCACCCACTTTGGCTCAACATCCATTGAAAGAGGGAGAATTCCTAGGCCTCTTGCAAGTTGTAACCTTGAAATTTCTCAAGAAGTTCGAGCCAGCCTTGACCCTTAAGGTCTTCCTTTGCATTGTCATACAGGAGTAGGGTTTGTGAGCCATTTTGTTCGACACGGACAACAGGGGCCATGTGGATTCATACAAGAAGTCACGGGGGTAACAGAAATCACTGTAACCATGAAGGGTTTCATAAAACAACAAGAACCAGGGCTAAGACCAAGGAAGCAAAACCCTCGCGCAAATTAAATGAAGGAATGAGGGGTTTCATACGAGAATTGGGTGTTTTGTGTAATGAATCACTGAGAGTACATATCAAATCCCTAGAATTAACTTGAAATAATGGACATGCCAATTTCAAACTTCCACTATCAGCAGAGTACAAAATACGACTAGATGTGTTTAAGTATCATCATTGTGTAAAGGGTGGAGTTGCTCATTATAAGGTGCTTGACAAATCAAAGAAAAGAAACCATAGAAAGGATTTACCATGAATCATACATAAAAAAAACTCATAGCCTAACATCAATCGATTCTTGGTGTATCATTTAAAGGTCTAGAGTATACCTTATAACAATGAGCAATTTTAAAACAACTATTTTATTGACATGAGATAGGCCTTAAAGAAAAATATCATTCTTACAAAGGTTTGTATGAACATTTATTCTCCTAGGGAAATAAGCCTTAAATTCAACTACAATAAATTCATAAGTTTCAATGCTTCGTTCATGCTTTCAGTCATGAAAGAAGCATGAAAACGAGAACTAGAAAAAAAAAAGCCTTTTATAGCAAAAAACTCATCTTTCAAGTATCAATGCTCATGTGATTAAGCAGAGGCAACTACAGACTTTATTATTCGTTGCTTTGAGAAGTGAAAATATTGTGGGGCTGCCAACAATCCCTAAGGATGGAAAGAACATTACTATTCTCAAGGAAGACCGTATCTCACCTTACATTGAGAAAGTTCCTCAATTGAATGTCAATTATGTTGAGGAGAACCTGGGTGTCTATTCTATTTTCACGAAAGAAGATGGCATGGAACATGAACAATTTTACTATGATGACAGAATGTGGCATATGCACTTTGATGGTGCATGCTCCAGTGAGGGAAATGGAGTTGGTATTATCCTTTACTCACCTGTAGGAAAAATTCACAATTTCTCCTTTAGGTTAGAATTTGCTTGCACCAATAATGTTTCTGAGTTTGAAGCTTTGCTCTTAGGTATCGAAAATGATTATAATCTGGGTTGTGTTCATCTTACCGTATTTGGTGATTCTTATCTTGTTCTTAATATTGTTAGAAAAATTTATAATCCTAACAAGAAGATGATGAAAAGGTACAGTCAGGTTGTTTGGGCCTCGATCTCGAATATGTTATCCTTTAACATCACTCATAAAAAAGGAGCTCAACACAATGGCTAGAAGGTTGGAAATTTTTTATGCTTCTCCTACTCAATAGTTGTTACCACAACAACCTGATTACACTTTTATGTCTCTATATTGTCCACATATACCTGACAGTGTTGAGTCATGGAAGGTTTTCCAAAATGATGAGAGTATCTGTGTTTTCTTAGAGAATGAACCCTTAAGACTAAGGAATTGATTTCTATTGAAGATGATAAGTTTACAAACATAGATTATTTTAGGGGATAAATTTCGCAAATGGGCTAATTTTCCATGGTTTTCCCCAAAAAAAGATTCACAAATTTCCATTTTTTCTAAAACCGATTTGCCCAAATTCCATAGAATAAAATTATTTTACCTTAAGAATCGCCAAAAAGTTATAGAAACTATATAAAGTCCTTTGAAATTTGAATATTTTCACAAAAGTATCGTCAAACATTTTACATTTTTCATATTAAGGACTAGTAAGATTAGCCCAGGTTTCTACATTTTAGTATAAATTTCCATCCTTAAAATTATCCTTGTTTATGAAGGGATCGAGTCCCCTTGCGAGTTCATTTTCAATGAGTGATGTTGTAAAAAAGGAAAATGATTCAAAAGAGGAGTCAAAAATAAAATTTGGAGACATTGTCTCTGTGAACATTGGAACCTCAAATGATACCAAGATTCTTAAAATAGGAGCTTGATGTTCACAAGAATAAAAAGGAAAATTCATGGACTTATTCTGTGAATTCAAGGACGTCTTTTCTAGGTCGTATGAGGATCTTCGTGGTTTCGATCCCAACATCATCCAACACGCCATTCCTATCAAGGAAGGGGAGAAACAAGTAAGGTAAAGACAAAGGCATGTAAACCCCACCCTTGAAGCTACTATCAAAAAGGAAGTTGAAAATTTATTAAAGCTCAAATCATCTTCCCAATAAAGCATTATGAATGGGTCTCAAATATGGTTCCTGTGCAGAAGAAATATGGTGAGATCAGGCTATGTCTTAACTTTCGTGCTTTAAATAGAGCTAGTGTTAAAGATAAATTTCCACTTCCTAACATGGAATTGATCTTGCAACAGGTGGTTGGGTCTCAAATGAGGTCCATACTTGACGATTTTTCTGGGTATAATCAAATCAGAGTCAAGTGGGTTGGAAAATATAAAACCACATTTACCACCCGATGCGACACCTTTGCGTACGAAAACATGCCTTTTGGATTATCTAATGTAGGTGCCACATTTCAGAGACTTATGCACATAACGTTTGATGATTTTATCGATAAGTTAATTCATATTTATCATGATGATTTAACTGTATATTCTGAGAACCATTCAGATCATTTTGGTCATCTTAGGAAATTCCTTTTGCGTTGCAGATAATTTGGTATGTCATTGAACCCTTCTAAGTCTATATTTGGAGGTAGTCAAGGAAAACTCCTCAATCACATTGTTTCTGATTTTGGTATCGGTATTGATCTTGAGATATTTGTTGCGATTATGAACCTCCTTGCTCCTGCTTCTAAACAAGGTGTTCAAACTTTCATGGGCACCGTTAACTTTTTAAGGAGGTTTGTCCTCGACTTCATGGTGATAGTCAAGCCCATCCATAACTTGTTGAAGAAACATAGGAGATTCTCTTGGAATGACGAGGTAGAAAAGGATTTTACAGAAATAAAAAAGGCAATTAGCTCTGCACCATTTTTAGCCAAGCTAGATTTTAATAAGGACTTCATTATTTATACCAATGCCACAAAAGAAGCAGCTTTTGCCATTCTTATGAAAACTGATGACCAAAATTAGGAAAATCCTATGGCCTATATGAGTCAAAGTTTATCGGATGATAAGGTGAAATACACTCTGATTGAAAAACACACTTTTGCCTTGGAAAAATCTATAGAAAAATTTAGGCATTTCATTTTGGGAAAGAAAACGCAGGTAAGAGTACCTTTGCATGCAATCAAGTCTTTTCTTACACATACTCATATTTCAGGAAAACTTGCATATTGGCTTGCAAAAATTCAGGAACATGATTTAACGATTAATACAACTAAAGTGATTAAGGGATGTGATCTAGCTCTCCACTTGGGTTAGTACCCTGAACCAGGTGATTATTTTGAAGAAGATGAGAATGCTTCATCGACATTGTTTTACTTGTAAATTCATGATGTTCATCTGGCCAATCATCCTTGGTACAAGGATATCATCCACTATCTTTTGCATCAGAATTTTCTGGGTCATTTAGATTCTCATTAGTGCAGAAGGTTGCACTTAATAGCTCCAAAGTACCTTATCTCGGGAAACATCCTTTTTCATAGATCTATTGATGGGTTATTTTTTATATGTATAGATGATAAAGAAGATGAATTTTTTTTGAATGAATTCCACAAATCAACAAGTTCTAACCTTCATATTGGTTTCCATTTCATAGTGAAAGCTACAACTTATAATATTATCAGAGATGGTTATTTTTGGCCCTTAATGTTCCAATATTCTTTTAAGTTTGTTAGGGCTTGTGAAAAATTTCAAAATTTTTCTGGCAGGGAACAATTTTTTGCTATGCCTTTACAAGTAGTCTTATCGGATTTTTCATTTTCTAAATGGGGATTATACTTCATCGACCCTATTAACCCTCCATCTTCTGTAGGAGATATATTTTTCCTTACAACAATAGACTACTTTACCAAGTGGACTAAAGTGATTCCTCTTAAAAATGCATAAGATGAGTAGGTCATTAACTTCTTGGAATCTAATATCTTCTCTCACTTTGGCCTTTCAATCAAAATAATCTCAGAAAACAAACCAACATTTATTTATGCAAATTTTACTCAGTTTCTGAGCAAATTTGGAGTCAATCACTTCACCTCATCCACCTATTACCCTCAGGGCAATGGGCAGACCAAGTCAACTAATAAGAACCTCATCAAGATATTGAAAAGGATTATTAATGATAATCCCCACCAATGGCATACTTTACTTACATACAAACTGTGGGTCGACTGCACAACCACCAAAAATAGCACTGGCCATACCCCTTTTCAACTTTTGTATGGTCAATAAGTTGTTATACCTGTTTATCTTGAACTCACATCACTTCGTTTAGAAATATCAAATGAGGCATTGAATTCCACTTATATTTCCCAAAATATGAATTCTCTACTCGCTTTTGAGGAACAAAGGAACCATGCATTGGAAAATATGAAGCAAAGTCAACATACAATCAAAAAGGATTTCAATAAGCATGCCAAATATGTTAATTTTAAGGTGAATGATAAAGTCCTTCTTTGGGACTCTGCTCAAGCAAACAAAGTCAAGCATTCTAAATTCCAAAAACTGTGGCTAGGTCCATACAAGATCACTCTGGTAGTTGTAAGTATTACTTATATACTGAAGGAATTCGAAGAGCAATTTCTTTCCTTCACGACTAATGGCCCTCATTTGAAACATTATGTGAGCCTGGCTGATTGTTCTTTTTCTGAATGAATGTTTCATATAAATATTAGGTTCTAGTTGTATAGTTCTTTATTTTTCTGCATTTGATTATGATTTATTTTAGTAGCACTGTTGATTTTCTTTTGTTTAGTTGATTTTGACTACATCTTTGTCATCCATTTTGTCTATAGCCTTATTTTTATGTTTCTTTGCTTTTAGTTATTTGAATTTTTTCCTTCATTCTAATTCAAATAAGCCCTGTACAACCACAATTTTTCTTGTCTTGCAAAAGTATGCTTAAGTGCTAACTAGTAATTAGAATAGAAAGAAAGATAAGAACTTGTGGTCTGCAACCTGATATCGTTGCTACACCCATGACCACCTTTCTTAAGCTTGAGTGCTCAAATTCCCTTCTCTCATCTTTCGCTTTCTTCCCTCCGCCATCCCTATTTGAAAGAGCATACTGGATAAAAATATTTCTAATTTCATAACAACAAGGTTTCTTTGGGCTGCAAAACCAAAGAGATAGGTTCAAGCCAATACTATATTGCCTTCCCTGAGGAGTTGCCATTGTTGACTCTCAAAATTGTCATCAAGTCACCATCCTGTAAAGAATTGAAAGGCATACACAATTTATTATTATTATTATTATTATATATATATATATATATGTTGAAAATACTAAGACAACAGAGAGGGGGGGTGGGGGGTGAATTAGTTGTTACTATTCTTAAACAATTTTAGTTCTATTAAACCATTTTTAATCTTTCATCAAGTGACCATCAATAATATTATACATCATATGGAAAACATAAATAATGAGCATCAATCACACATAAGATATACATAGAGACAAATTTTCACGAGGAAACCCATAAAGGGAGAAAACCTCTTCTTCTTCGAAATGATAGGCAGTCTTTTAAGTTTTGTACATCATCTATGTTTGAGCACCAACTCAAAGTGAGGCTACTACCTCTATTTTACAAGCTCCAACTTGTTGAGAGCACCAAATCTCTAGTTTCTCTGTCAACCACTAGATGGAAGCACCAACTCCCTAAATATTCCAGCACCAACTGGATTTATACAAGGACCAACTTGTATATAGAAAACTATGTGTTTTCCCAAGCACCACCCTACCACCCTGTTTTCTAGCCACAACTAGATGGAAGATACAAATTCCAATATTCAAGCACCAACTTGAATATCAGATGACCACAATAAATGAATAAATGATTGACAAACAAACAATACAGGTATTTCAATTCTTACCCCTTCTTCACTGTTCTGCAATTCTTCTCTGGTTCAAAAAATGTTCTACAGTTCTTCTCTGCTTCATGCTATTCTGCTCTTGCTTCATGCTATTCTTCTATTTTGCTCTTGCTTTTGTCTGTTCGACGACTGTTACTCATCTCTGATTTTTATCTCATGTTATGCATTCTGTCATTTTACCCTTCTTATAGTTCATCTCATTGTTTCAGTTAGAAAAACCAACTTTACACAGTCACTGCATCTCTCCTTTTATAAACACCAGCCTCATCAATTACACCTCGAATCTCCTTGGGCAAAGACAAAAACATCTCAGTAACTAAATCGCCAACCGATCAAGAACCATGATTCGATTTTCTAACTGAATCGTAATTGAGCTTATTAATCATGAAAATAAACAATGACCCTTCGATCATATTCCTGATTAACCTGCATCGTTGAATTACAAGTCCTGGGTTGCATATGCCCACTGGATGTGACCACATGACTAATCAAAATGCATTTCGCATTTTCCATTTCGACAATCCTGTGTCGAAGGGTGTTGACACTCCAAGTTGCGATCCCCAAAACTCTGAAAAGGAGCTTAGCTGGACTGGATCCTTCCATTCTCGTGACCATGTAACCACATGTTGTGACCACTCGCTAACCAAATGAGCACTTTGAGATTTGCGACTTCAGGAATCCTGTGGTGAAGAGTCTCGACTCTTCATGTTGCGATCGCCAAAAAGGATCTTAGCTCCGCTAACTCTTTCCCCTCACGTGACCACCGACGGTGACCACAGGCTATGTCAAAAGGTGCTTCATGATTTCACATTTCAGCATTCTTGTCGTGTGTGTCTTTGACTCCTCCAACTCCTGGTATCCGAAACTCTGAAATGGAGCTAGATCAATGGTCCACCATCCATGGTGATTGGACGACTCTCCTCCACCTCGGTACTTGAGCCTTTGGGACTTTGAAGCTGAAACTCCTGAAACAAGAACTCTTGAAGTGACATCATTCTTGCGTCACTCAATGATGTGTCAAGAGCCGAGTGGCTGCCACATGTCACTCAGAATTATGATTTCTAGTGGCCTGAAAAGCCGAAACAATTTGACACTTTTCCTTATATGCTCATGCCATGTGTCCTTGTTGTCGTAAGTTATCACCTATCCTCACTGACATGGTTTGTCATGATCTACGTCCTAGATCTAATGACCCATATTTGTCTTCAATCCAATGGCTGAGATTATATTGTGATTTCTCATATTGAGAGTTTGAGAGGTTAGGAGCCTCCTTCCTTTGACCTTTCAGTCAGTGAAATGAAAATTGCTAACCATGTGTCCTTTGCATCCAATGTTCCACAACATACCTTGATCCAAGGGTTCATATCAACCCTCAATCCGACAGCTCAGATCATTTCAGGATATCGCATATCACGAGTTCCCACACCATGCTCCGTTGACACCTCCAATGTGGAAGTCAACAAAATTCCAATCACTTGCCATGTGTCCTATGACTCCAATAGTTAGGATTGTTATCACGATTTCGCATATCGTGAGTTCGAGAGGTTAGAGAACCTCTTTCCTTTGGATTTCTTGATCTGCGAAACTCTGAAACGAAACCTTTTTCACGCTCTAACTGTTTTTCATGTGTCCTTCTTGGATCAACGGTCCTCCTGCTTTCGAGACTTTCTAAGCCCGCTTCATATTGTACTTAAAGATCGTGCTCCTTCTTCTAGATTTGACGATGGTCTGTCTTCGCACTCAGATATGATGCCTGAGATCTGTTCTCCTCTTTCGTGCGCTCCACCAGTCTTAATTCAGATCTTACGGTCATTGAGAATTATGAATGGGATCCAATGATCACTGTTGATCCTCCTCCTGAGCTTACACTGCTGATCTTTCCATTCCATCATTGTCACTGTGCTATTGTTCATGATATTTTCCATCAATGACAAACACACATACTCTGCCTTTGTCTGAAAAACATGCCAGCAATCTCCCCCTTTGGCGTTGATGGAAACCCCTTGAAAACCCTTGAAGAAAATCCAATCTTGAAGAACATCCAATTATACCACTGTAGGATCCTTGAAATTACCACACTTTCTCCCACTTTGACATCAATGTCAAAGAAGAAACATGCTCCCCCTGAGTTGTTGCAGTACATACTCCCCCTGTCAACTATGAGCAACTTAGAAATATAATAAATATTCAATAAGTACTCCCCCTGACTAGGTGAATAGATTAGATGAAAGAAGTTATAACCCCCAACTTTTGACGAAGATATCCAAAAGGGGTCGCTACTAACGGTTTAGTAAGAATATCAACTATCTGTTCAGTGGAAGGAAAATAATTCAGCTGAACGACTCTATTTCTAACTTTTTCTCTGAGAAAATTGTATTTTATTGGGATATTCTTAGTCTTGGAATGAAGAACAAGATTCTTGGAGACACTAATGGCACTAGTGTTATCACAGTGAATTGTAATCGAATCAGTATAATTTACCTTCAAATATGTAAGAGTTTGAATCATCCATAAAATCTGAGTGCAACAAGTAGCAACAACAATGTGCTCTGCCTCTATAGTTGATAAGGAAATAAATCCCTGCTTCTTACTAATCCATGCTACCAACGAGTCACCCAGGAAGAATGCACCTCCACTGGTGCTCTTTTTCTCATCCACACAATTTGCCCAATCTGCATCTGAATAAGAAGTTAATTGAAAATTCTGATTTATGGGATACCACAGACCATAAGTCATTGTTCCCTTCAAATTTTTGAATATCCTTGTGACAACTACCAAATGAATTTGGTTAGGAGTAGACTGATAACGACCTACCATTCCAACAACTTGCATTATATCAGGACGTGATGTTGTGATGTACAAAAGACTGCCCATCATAGAGTGATATGTCCTTTGATCAACATCAGGTGAAAATCATCTTTAGTGATCTTGCAACCAACCACCATAGGTGTGCTAACAAGAGAGGAATCCTCCATCTGAAATTTCTTCAACATCTCTTTCAAATATTTTTCTTGAGAGATAAATATTCTTGCAGAACTCTAATTTACTTGTAAACCCAGAAAGTATGATAGTTCTCCTATCATGGATATCTCAAACTCTGTTTGCATAGAGTTAGAAAACCACTGGATAGAGGATTCATTAGTACAACCAAAAATAATAGCATCTACATAAACCAAAACAACTAGTAAATGATCACCTTCAGACTTAATGTAGAGGTTGTTGTCAATAGTACCTTTCTTGAACCCTTTGTCTTGTAAAAATTTGTCCAGTCTATAATACCAAGCTTGTGGTGCTTGTTTTAGTCCATATAAGGCCTTCTTCATCTTGCAAACATAATCATGATTATCTGTCAATGAGAATCCTTCATGTTGCTCCATATATACTTCTTCCTCTAGATCTCCATTAAGAAATGTTGACTTAACATCCATCTGATAAACTTTAAAGTTCTTATGACATGAACATGCAAGAAACATTATGATGGCTTCCAATCTTGCCACTGGTGCAAAAGTTTCATCAAATTCATAATCTTCAACTTGTGCATACCCTTTATAGACCAACCTGGCTTTATTTCTAACAACTTGTCCTTTTTCATTCATTTTATTCTTGAACACCCATTTGGAACCTATTACATTCGTATCTTTAGGTCTAGGGACAAGCTTCAAAGTATTATTCTTCTCAATCTGATCAAGCTCTTCATTCATCACTCTAATCCAATCATCATGTTGGCTAGCTTCATCAAATTTTTTAGTTTCAGTCAGAAATAAAAAGGAAACATGATATTTCTTTGAGTCTTTAATCAATTTCCTTCTTGTCTGAACTCCTTTATTTATATCTCCAATTATCTGATTTTCAGGATGATTCTTTCTAACAATTCTGAGAGGTGATTTTTCTTCTTTCTGCCGATTTGTGTCAGTCTCAGTATTCATATCTTCATCTAATTCAGATTCTTCTCTTTCTAATCCTTGGACATGTTCATCTTCATCTTCATCTATATCTTCTTTTAACACATAGACATTGTTTTCTATTCTTATCCCTTTTGCAACCAGCTTTCCTGAATTCACAAACTTTATTTTACAATATTTAGAAGTAAAAACAACCTCACATCCTTGGTCACAGAATTGACTGACACTAAGCAGATTATGTTTCAGACCATCTACAAATAACATGTCTTGAGCTTTTCCTTTTCCATTACTCAAACTTACCATTCCTTTACATTTTATTTTTCCTGGTGCATCGTTTCCAATAGTTACATTCCCTTATTTGTTTTCACTTAGAGTTAGAAACTTACTTTTGTCTCCAATCATATGTTTGGAACATCCACTATCAATATACCAAAGATTCTTTTTTTCTTTGGGCTGATAACACTAATCCACACTAATCATCTTCTTTCTTCTTCCAAACCTTGAAATTTTCAGCAGTAGGAGTTAGATTTGGCTTATAGTTCTTTAAAGGACAAGATGCAGCTTTATGCCCATAATTATGGAAGATGTAACATTCTGGTTCACTGAATAGCAGATCATAGCGATTGTTATGCTCATAATTGTTATTGTACTTAACCTGTGTCCTTTTTCCAGCTATCACATGATTTGTAGTCTATGGTTGTTTGTTACTTGGCTATCTCAATATTTGTTGTGGAAGATAATTATTCCTTGAGTATCTTGATTGCTCATCTCTAAGTCTTAAAGAACAAGTTATAGCTTTGTGACCAAAATTAGAACAGAGGAATCAATATCCATAGAAAAATCCTTTATACATGGAAAAAGTTTGTCTTCTTTGAGCAGGTCGATTTCTTTCATGCTGATAATTTCTTTGATCTACATATTTGGTTATAGTATTTTTTCTTTCATTCCTTCTTGGTGATTGATTTTATTTCTTTGTTTCTGCAAAGTGGTTGTTGTCAATGATTGTATATTTGACAAACTTGATGGGTTCTATATTACTTGGAAGATCACTACTTGATCCTTCTTCATAGCCCAAGCCAGCTTTCAACTTTGGATTCCTTTTCTGATTTAGAATGGAGGATAATCCTTCTAAAGCTTTAATACTTGACATATTTTGGTGATACAATGACTTAAACTTCTCCATTTCTTTTCTGGTTTTTACTATCTCTTCTTCTAAGGCTTCACACCTCACTTTCTTCTCTGATAACTGTTGTTTCATAATGTCCTCTATTTTCTTTGCCTCTTCCAACTCAACTTTTAGTAGAGAAAAGTCTTCATCAGGTTTTTTATCATTCATTTTAAATTGCATCAACAATTGTTTTTTTTTTCTCTTCTTAAATCTGAGTCTGCAAATTTCTTCCAAAGCACTGATTAATTCACCTTCCATATCTTCCACAACTTCTTCATCATCCATTTCACCTCTTGTGTGTACATCATCAAGATCTCCCATAGCCATAAGAATAAAATCATTCACTTTGTCTTCACATGATGAATCACTATCTATGTCTTCTGAGGAGTTGTCATTGTTTGGACACAAACATTTCTTTTTACTATATTTCTTAAATTTGTATTTCTTTTCATCATGAGAGTTTTGGTCCTTTTTCTGGTGAGGAGACTTAGATGCAAAATGACCTATCTTACCATAGTTAAAACATTTGAAGGGAATATTTCCTTGATATTTTCTTGATCCTTTCTTTAACCTTCTCACAAATGTTTCCTCAATATCATCTAATTCTGAATCAGTATTCTTGTCTGCTTTAAAACATGCTTCTCTAGTAATGGATTTATCTTTGTTGATTCTCATTTCATATGCAGATAGAGTTCCTAGGATTTGATCAATGGATAGAGTTTTAATATCATTTAGTTCTTCTATTGCAGAGACTTTTGGATTAAATTTATCAAGCAGAAATCTTAAAATCTTCTGAACTAGAAATGATTCTTCAATCTTGTCACCAAGACCCTTCATGGCATTCACAAGTTCTTAAACTCTTAAAAAATACTTTTTAACTGTTTCATCTTCATTCATCTTTAGTTGTTCAAATTTCAATCTATGTGTTTGAAGTTTGGCATCTTTTACTTTTTCATTTCCTTCATAACTGCTAATAAGTTTATCCCACATTGCTTTGGCACTTTCAAGATGCATCACCTTTACAAACTCAACTTCAACAAGTCCGTTCAAGATAACATTAATTCCGTTAGCATTAAAGATAAACTCTAACTTATCGTCCTTGGAAGCTAGCACAACAAGCTTTGTATATCCAGTCTCTACTACATCCCAAACATCAGCACCCAAGGCCATTAAATATGTTCTCATTCTAACCTTCCCGAAGGCAAAATTTGTTCCATCAAACAGAGGAGGCTTAGTGGCTGAAGTCCCTTCATGACTTGTTATGTTTAAGCTTATAGATCTACCTTTAAATAAAAGGAACCCGCTCTGATACCAATTGTTGAAATTACAAAGACAACTGAGAGAGGGGGGTGAATCAGTTGTTAGTGTGCTTAAACAATTTTAAGTCTATTAAAACATTTTTAATATTTGATCAAGTGACCATCAATATTATACATCATATGGACAGCATAAATAATGGGCATCAATCACACATAAGATATACACAAAGACATATTTTCACGAGGAAACCCATAAACGGAGAAAACCTCTTCTTCTTCGAAATGATATGCAATCTTTTAAGTTCTGTACATCATCTATGTTTGAGCACCAACTCAAAGTGAGGCTACTACCTCTGTTTTACAAGCTCCAAATTGTTGAGAGCACCAACTCTCTGGTTCCTCTAGCACCCACTAGAAGAAAGAACCAACTCCCTAAATATTTTAGCACCGACTGGATTTATACAAGCACCAACTTGTATACATAAAACTCTGTGTTTTCCCGGGCACCATCCCGCCACGCTGTTTTCTAGCCACAACTAGATGGAATATACAACTTCCAATATTCAAGCACCAACTTGAATATCAAAGGACGACAATCCTCCCTAGAACCACCCTTCCTCCCTGATTATGAATAAATGATTGACAAACAAACAATACAGGTATTTCAGTTCTTACCCCTTCTTCACTGTTCTGCAATTCTTCTCTGGTTCAAAAATTGTTCTGCAGTTCTGCTCTTCTTCATGCTATTATGATATTATGCTCTTGCTTCATGATATTCTTCTATTCTTCTCTTTCTTCTGTCTATTCGACGACTGTTACTCATCTCTGAGTTTTATCTCATGCTCTGCATTCTATCATTTTACCCTTCTTATAGTTCATCTCATTGTTTTGGTTAGAACAACCAACTCTACACAGTCGCTGCTTCTAATCCTTTGTCGAAGGGTCTCGACACTCCAGGTTGCGATCCCCGAAACTCTGAAAAGGAGCTTAGCTAGACTGGATCCTTCTCTTCTCGTGACCATGTAACCAAATGTTGTGACCACTCGCTAACCAAACGAGCACTTTTCGATTCATGACTTCAGGAATCCTGTGGTGAAGAGTCTCGACTATTCATGTTGTGATTGCCAAAAAGGATCTTAGCTCCACTAGATCTTTCCCCTCACATGACCACAGGCTATGCCAAAAGGTGCTTTGCAATTTTTAATTTCATCATTCTTGTCGTGAGTGTCTTTGACTCCTCCAACTCTAGGTATCTGAAACTCTGAAATGGAGCCAGATCAACGGTCCACCATCCACGATGATCGGATGGCTCTACTCCACCGTGGTACTTGAGCCTTCCAGACTTTGAATATGAAACTCCCGAAACAAGAACTCATGAAGTGATGTCATTATTACATCACTCAATGACGTGTCAAGAGTCGAGTGGCTACCATGTGTCACTCAGAATTATGATTTCCAGTGGCCTAAAAAGCCGAAACAATTTGACACTTGTCCTTATATTCTTGTGCCACGTGTCCTTGATGTTGTAAGTTGCCACCTGTCCTCACTGACGTGGTCTATCATGATCTACCTCCTATATCTGATGACCCATATTTGTCTTCAATCCAACGACTGAGATTATATCGTGATTTCGCATATCGTGAGTTCGAGAGGTTAGGAGCCTCCTTCCTTTGACCTTTCAGTCAGTGAAATGCCAATCGCTCACCATGTGTCCTCTACATCCAATGTTCCACAACATACCTCGATCCAAGAGTTCATATAAACCCTCAATCCAATGACTCAGATCATTTTCGGATACCTCATATTGCGAGTTCCCACACCATGCTCCGTTGACTCCTCCAATGTGAAAGTCAACGAAATTCCAGTAGCTTGCCACGTGTCCTATGACTCCAACGGTCAGGATTTTTATCGTGATTTTGCATATCATGAGTTCAATGTATTAGAGAACCTATTTCCTTTGTATTTCCTGATCTACAAAACTCTGAAACAAAATCTTTATCGCACTTTGACTATTTTCCACGTGTCCTTCTTGGATCAACGATCCTCCTACTTTCGGGACTTTCCAAGCCCGCTTCATCTTGTACTTAAATAGCGTGCTCCTTATTCTGTATATGATGATGGTCGGTCTTCGCACTCAGATCTGATGACTGAGATCTGTTCTCCTCTTCTGTGCACTCCTCCAGTCTTAATTCGGATTTGATGGTCATCGAGAATTCTGAATGGGATCCAATGATCATTGTTGCTCCTCCTCCTAATCTTGCCATTCCATCATTGTCATTGTGTTGTTGATCGTGATATTTTCCATCAATGACAAACACTCATACTTTGCCTTTGTTTGAAAAACATGCCAACAATATATATATATATATATATATACTAAATAAGCTATAAGTGGGACCCCCTATAGTGTCATTAAAGAATAGATCTCCCTTGAAGGAAAAAGTCACTTGATTTTGTGTTGTCATAAGTTGTCTTGGATGCCAATGGATCACTTGCATGTTTGATTATTTGGATATAAGCTTGGTATTTACTTTTCAATGCAGATGAATGATGGAAATTTGTATGAAATGGCGATAAAATTTCCTTATGCATTTGACAATTTTGATCCTCAACACTAGAGATGGGAAAAATCATCATTGAAACAAGGTTCATGGCTTCTATGTTTGAAAATACATGGGTTTAAATAGTAATTTTTTTTCATATTTATTGAAATGGTTATCCACTTACTAGCATCTTTCCACTCTATACATACATGTAATAAGTTATATTACCACATTACAACCTCTTGACAAATATGTTGTAACTTATTTTTAAAGGGTCTTATATATGTACGTATGCGCATGGTATATCAGTCATATATATTTAATTGATTATATGAATATGGTTTGACACATATCATACATGTTACAAGGATATGAGTAACATCGACCTTGGTTGTTAGTGGTTGCAATGGCTCGAAATTTTGTATATGGTAAGAGTTTAGTACTATTAATGGATACTAATATTAGTTTGCAGATAATATTATGTGGTCAACAGTGGTATTAAATGTGGTGGGTGGAAACATATGTAGCACGTGATATTGTGTGACCTGGCGTACAGTTGGCATTCGTCGATTGCTTGGGGTTTTGATGTGGTCCTCCTTGGGTTTTTTGGAAATTTAGTGTTGGTTGTCACCCTATCACGACGTGACCATTAGTTAATGAATTAATTGTTGTTTGGGTCACCACCTCAAGGGTTTGACATTCGATTCATTTGCTTTGACTTTGAAGGAAGGTTTGAGCTCTAGGTTGTAACTGTTGTAGCTGTTTCAAGGGTAAATAAGTTTCGCACAACACTAAATACCAGGGGTTCAACTCCATTTTATCTAATCTTCTTCTTTGCTTGATAGTTTATTCATGGATGTATGAATAATATGATGTTCTTGTTGATTGTATTGCTTTCATGTTTTGTTGTTTGCATTTAGAAATTCAAAAGGTGATGCTCATGGTTAAATAGAGAAAATATGCACTAATTGAGCTCGAATAGTTAGGGTTTAGAGAGCATGGTGGTTGAAGAGTTCCAATCACTAGTTGTTGTGCTCTGCGCGATTTATTTTTTCATTTTTTACTTCAGTATTGGGTATCACAAGTCCTCTCAATATACCCATGGCTACTTCTGTTGTTTATTATTAAAAAACTTGTCTTCATGGTCATGTAGTTCACGGGTTTAGTTGTTTTACTGTCATCACATGAAAAAGAGTTGCATGCAAATTTTTGGGTTTGTCTATTCACTTGGATTATGAGACTCCATGAGCTCATGCAGAGTACTCGATGAACAATGGTCGAAAAGAAATGTTTTGATTGTGTTTACTCCAGTCTAAGATGGATTGGTATTCCTTTCATGCATTGGTGTGAACCCAACTAATTTTAAAAGAGATTATGGGATTGAAACCCTCGCCACACCTAAAGTTTGTTTGTTATCTCATGACCTTTCAATGTGTGCGATGCATATGTGGATTTTCTGATAGACTAACCAATGTTACAAATGAAGGTTGCCCAGTTTGAATTCTGGTTTATTAATTCAATGGTTGTTGAGTTAATCCTATTGGTGGGGATTGAACTTAGGGTTTATAACAAGTTGACATATTTTGAGCATTTGGGAAGATAGTCAATGTGTGATGAGGATAATTGTTTGAATAACGAATGCAATGTTTGATCTCTATTGGGTTGAATGTTTAATGGTTTATTCAAAGATTGAATACTGTGCACAACTTCGAAATCGATCATTTGTCGATTATAATTTTGGGAAATAGTAACATTTTCTTAGTCGAAGAAAATTGTGGTTGCAATGAAAAACTTGTGTAGATATTTTGAACATAAATAAATAATTAGTGATTGGTCAGCAGTGACATCTTAGATAAAGGATGATAAATATTTTGTAAATAAAAACAAATGAATTCAAAAACATCTGGGCTAGAAACATAATTCTTACTGAAACATTTTGCAAGACATGGTTTGAATGAAGGGTTTGATTATGAAATAAGGGATTATGATGAGTTGCAGACTTGAATTATGTGATTATATGATGGTTATAATTCTACATATCATTTCGGATTAAAAGAGATGAATGGATGAATATAAAAATGATCATAAAATCTGTAATTAATGGATTTCCATTTTACATTATCTATCATATGTACCACTTTTTTTTCATTACAACCCCAGTTTATTTTCCCAAGTACCCATTTACTCCCATTCTTTAATTATGGTTGTGCTAAGTATTGGATTGTAGAATTAATTAGATAAGGAGTGAAGTGTTCAATTTATACAGGGTAACTCTATTTTATGGAAGAAACAAGATGATTGAAATGACATGAACTTGATCATAATAATTTAGTAAAGATGGCCATGGTATTGAACAGTCCATTTTGCACATTCCTATCACAATTACCATTTTTCTCTCATTACGAATCTTATCATTAAATCCCAAAATCCCTTTCAGATCCCTATTCAAAGTGATTATTAGCTTTGAAGACATGAATTTCATGATGATTTCTTTCATATGTATTGTTATGAATAGAGCCATTTGTAAATTATTTTTATGCAAAGTTTTAGATGATTGATTAGTCATGATTTGGTTCTAATCTGTGTATATGCATCAATATGATATTTTTTAGTAGATCCAATCACAACAAAAAGGGAAATAATAGAGGCAGAGGGCTAGGTCCTTAGAAAAGGGGTAATAAAAGGATCAAATTCTATATACATTTCTATGCATATTTGGAATAGTTTAATCAGTTGTTGTAGATAGGTTTCCTCAACTAGGATGACCAACAAAATTATAGACATCCACCTATCCTTGAGAACCCTTGTCCAAGAATTGGCATTATAGTCTCAAATCATAATTTTTCTCCTTTAGTTAGGATAGAACGAGATGTATGGAAATATTTTGCACACCATCCTAAACAAGCACAAGGATGGCCAGACATTTATCATCTTCATCAACCTCCTTTCCATGCTTGGCCTACTGAGCCATTACCACTACCACCTCTTCTGCATCCAAACCTATAACATATATCCCAAGCTTGACATGGCCATCATGCCAAGGGAACACTTACTGAGCTTAAGGACAACCCATAGAAAGATAAAGTAGCATCAACTGAGCCAAAGTCATCGTAGGAGTCATCACATTCAGTCACCTCACACATATAGGGAAATGATCAGAAATATGCTAAGGCAGGTTCATCAATTGGAAGAAATGAAGGGGATGAAAGAAATCATAGTAGGGGAGGGACAACCTCTCAGAAAAAATAAGTTTTTTTATGATTTTGTTGGTTTATTTCAACATCTGTGTATATAATTATTTGCACTTTATTTTGGACAACATGCTATTTGGGACAACTCATAATTTTGACAGTTTTATATTGGAAAACCTTATGTTTTCTATGTTGTATGTTTTGGACAAATTTACATAATGGTTAAATTTTCATAAATTTAATGATTGTCACATGGAGCGACAAGGGGATTCTTGTAGACATTCCATCATATGCATGAAAATGACATGGATTGTATGATGTGGCAAGCTGACGTGTCTTGCATTTAAGGTGGAAGTTACAAGGAGGAAATGGTTCATTAATTTGTTAAAACTGTTGGTATTATTGATTGTGTGTTGTCATTGATGGAAACATGAGTCAAACATGTACAGTGAATAGAGAAAAAGGAAGATCATCGTGGGGTATATGTAGATCACCTTGGGATAGAAGAAATTCATGATCACTGTTGATCACGATAGGATCAACAATGATCATATGTTCCTAAATCTCAAGAGAGGTAGCATGCATAAAATCCACATACAAAAGGAGTAATGAAGAATAAGGAATTAGGAGCTCAAGAGGGTTAGCAACTAAATATCAACGCATAAAAGAATGCACAAACATTAATTGAATCTCAGAAGAGATGGCACATTTGAAGTAACACAAGAGACAAAGCTATGCGAGTGAATAAATCCTTTTGTAAATGATTGAGTTACAAGAGAAGTTCATTCTTAGTTCAGAACAATCCATGATCTTTAGATCAAGGTGAATTCATAGAATGGTAAGGATTAAATATCAACCGTTAGATATCGAGCAGTAGAATTATGGACAGTTGGATCAAGCTAGAATCATAGATCGGGAGAGATTAAATAAGAGCCATCATATTTCATGGAAGAAATTCAAGTGAGCTCTCAAAATTTAGAGTGGTTCGGGATCCATCCCAATCGTCAGATAGAACCAAGTGGAAGGACAGGATAAGCAGACCCCATAAGACACAAATTCTTGAAACTCCCGAAGTCTTGAAGTAAATAAGGGCCATCAGATCTAGGAAATGCACGGTGATCATTGCATGAGGATAGGTGGGTCCAATGGTGTTCAACTTTGGCATTGACCACTTCGATAAAAAGGAGTCTAAAATGGGTAAGTTTACCTGAAGGCAGAAGCCCCAAAGTCGCGAACTCTCGTCGACCATCGGATCAAAGGAAGAACATGAAATCCCTTCAACCATTGATCTAGAGTGAAAATATTGAAACCATCAGATCATGCTAAGGAAGAAGGTGGTCAACTCCATCTTTGACCTACTCCGACAATAAGCAGCTCAAATAAACCAAAAAAACCCAAACCTTGGAGTTCCAAAATAAGAAAAAGCCATCGATCAAGACAAGAAAATATCTACGGTGATCGATCTATTTGAAACTTCGACAATGATGGAATGATGGTATAAAAGTGTTAAAAATCCTGAAGCCACGAAGTACCGAAGCCACGAAGTGTAAAGCCATGATCCAGGAGGGAGACACGTGGGCCAATCAGATGGTGACAAGTGTCAGGGTCTAGTTGGAACTTTAGGTATACGAAAGTCATGAATCAAGGTGACACATGGTATCCACTCAACCAGTGTCACGTCAACAATGATGTCAGAAAGCCACATCACTCTAGGACTATGTCCTCCAGGGATATCCAACTTTTCCTAAAATATACGAAGCACCGAAGGCCGAGTCATGAATTAACGTTTGGTCGTTGATCTAAGATCTAGGTATAGAATATTTCTTTATCGTTCGATAAAGTACAATGGAAGGATAGAGTAAGCATGAATCACGAAGTAACACTAACCGTTGATCTACTTCTGGAACGTTCTTGACCATTGATCAATTATAGTGGAAGGATAGCATAAGAGGAGGTGTTAACAAACAACAAGTGGTCACCACAAATTTATCACTTATTCGGTAGGTAAACACTCCAGAGGGATTGAAATAATTCAGATTTTGAGTAGCCCAAGTCCCAGAGTCATGAATAACTGATTCATACCTGGAGAGTGGGAGCTCTGTTGTGCCTAAGTCTACGATCCTAGATCCTGGACATGTGAAGGTTATCAAGCAAGAAGTCTTGATATTCACTTCGACGAAATGTACTCTGGGAGGATTGAATGACTGCAAAGGCTAGAAGTCCCAAAGGATGAAGTACCAGAGAACCTGGTTCTAGCATCAGTCATGTGATAAGGTAAAGAAGATAAAGGGGATAGAAATAAATAATCCCTCAGATGCTTGAATACAGTCCCACGTAGAAGAATAGGGGCGAATGAAAAAATCATTAGGAACAACACTTAATGGATAAGCCTGTGGTTTTGAGCCCATGGTATTTGAACATTGGGTTGAAGGAAGTGCCTCATATAGAATTCATTTATGTAAACAACTTAAATCCTGTAGAGTAATATGACAGAGATTAACACCATAACAATATGGAGAGCAGGTCAAATATAATATGTTGGAAAACATGGGAATGCAACAGAAGCAAGGGAATGATATAATGAGTTGATTCATATATGTGATCAACTCATGTAGATGAAATTCAAATCAAGATTAATCTTCTAATTAAGGGTAAGATTATCTATTTTAAATTAAATAAAGAGATGCAATGGTTCATTTCAAAAGACATAATGGTCCAATCCTATACCTATTGAAATACTACATGAACCAAAAGTAGTGGTGAATATCAGTGTGTCTTGGTGGATTATATATATATATATATATATATATATATAATGGATTGAATGGAAGTTCATTCTATCAGGTTGATGCATGTTTACAAGATCAGTCTTGTTATGAGGGTTGGATTCCTCACATCCCAGTTGGATCTGAGATCAACAAGATGGGTTTTTTTATGAGGGTTGGATTCCTCATTTCTCAGTTGGAACTGAGAACTACAAGCCAGGTCTTGTATCAGAGAGTTGGATCTCTCATATTTAGTTGAAGTTGAAGATATTAAAAGATTGATTTTATTTGTATTCATTCAAGTTAAATAAATAAAAGAAATATATTTTATCTACTTCATACAGTTTGTGTTACACATATTTATGAATAATTAATTGAGAGGAATATATATTATTCAGTTAATTCAGTTAATATATGAAAGTGTGAAAAGAAATCAAAAGTTCCAGACACTAGTTCAACCCCCCCTCTCAGTGTCAGTGTGTGCTTCAACAATTGGTATTAGAGCAGGTGCCTTCAACACAGTTTAAACATAGGAAGGTAGATTCTGAATAAATGGGTGGAAAAATGGGCTCCCCACAAATGAAGCAACCTTATTTGATAGAACAAACTACTCTTCATGGAGGGAAATAATGAAATGGTATATGAAGTCAATAGGATCTAGTGTTTGGGATTCAATAGTATCTAAACCTTGGTATTCAACTAACTCAAAGAACAAATCCAAAACTGCAAAATAAGTAAAGAAAAATAATTGAATACCATTAAAGGCAATCTAGAATGGACTGTGAGACCAAGTCAAAGAAAAGATGGGACACTGCTGCTCTGCTAAAATACTATGGCTCCGGCTAGAAAATTCTTATCAAAATAAAGAACAAAACAAAGAAATGGAGAATTCCAATCAGTTTATAGAACAAAACAAAGAAACATAAAAATCCAATCAGATTAAAGAACAAAAAAAAGAAATGGAGAAATCAAATCAGATTGAAGAACAAAATACAGATAAAGAGAATTCTGATCAAAATAAAGAACAAAACATAGAAGAGAACAGTTCCATGAAAGAATTGATGCAAACCCCAGTCATCAACATAGAAGACGAATACATCAAGGAATTGATGATTACCTCAATATTCACTAAAGAAAAATTATTAGATTTTAAGACTGATGTTATAACTACATTTGAAGTGATTAGTATGGAACCAAGAAATGGTCTATATATTGAAGTTACTAAGGATGTTCTTGACCATCTTGAATACATAGTTATGTGTACTTTTGAAGAGTTGGAGAAACTTCAAAAGAAATATATGTTTCTACAACAACAATTAGATCAATCTAACCATGAAGAGCATGGACACAAGATTCAACTAGAAGACAAAGAAGAAGAAATCAAAAGATTGAAGACTGAAGTTGATAATATAATAGAAGAAATGGAAGAATTGAAGACAAATGACAATAAAAGCAAAGAAGTACTAGAAGAGACAAAAGAAATGGTCATCTGTTTAAAATCCCAACTTGAAGAAGCTAAGAAAAATGAAGAAGCCCAAAAGATCCAATTAACTAAAAGAGAAGAATCATGTCACATTTTGGAATTGGAAATTATTAACGTAAAAAAAAAAATGAAAGTACTAACACAACTCTAATGACTCAAATTGAAGAAGCTAAAAAAATGAAGAAGCACATAAGATCCAATTAACTAAAAAGAAATAATCATGCAGGTTGCAATTGGAAGCCATCAACCTCAAAAGGATTCATATAGAAAACAAGGAAGAAATCAAAATAATGAAGAATGAAGTTGTTGATCTAACAAACGATATATAAGAGTTAAAGACATATGAAAAAACTAATAATTGCACAGAAATCTTGGATTATACATAATAAATGGTCATCAATCTAAAGACTCAAATTGAAGGAGATAAGGAAAAAGAAGAATCCTTGAAGATTCAGTTGACTAAAAAGGAAGAAGCATGTCACATGTTGGAAATGGAAGATATCAACCTCAAAAAGAAGAGTGAAAAGACAAAATCAACTGTCAATTTCCAGAACAACTCAACTATCCTATATAGGATCTGGAATAGTCAAAGACCAACTGATGAAAAAACCAGTCTTGGATACAATAAGAAAGAAGAAGGTGGAAAATGGAGCACCATTCAAAAACATGATAAAGGATCGTACTCATCAAAATAAAATGGTACAATCACAAACCTAAAACAAACCATGAACTTTGTCAAGGAAAAAAGATATAAAAGTAAAAAACAAGAAATATAAAGACAAAATTCTCATATCACAATAGACCCAACTATGGAAACACCTTCAATGGTTATTTCTTTTCTTGTAATAACTTTGGTTACAAAGCATTGGAATGCAAGAGTCCTGAAAAGAAAATTTTAGGAAGGTACAATAACTCAATGAGATGTTGGAGATGCAATTATGTTGGCGACACAACAAAGTTTTGTCATACAATGAGATGTTACAACTGTGATAGGTTTGGCCACAAATCCAAAAACTGCATAAAATCAAGAAATCAATCCATGATAAATAATTCATACAAGTCAGGAAGAAAATATAATGAAGGTTGGAAGAAAATAAGAAATGACAAGTCTCAGAGAACAAATCTAGAAGAGAAAGATCCTACAAACAAAATATCTCGTGAAAAGGCATGGACAAAAAAATATGAAATAGAAAGCAAGAGATATGATTTGGTACCTGAAAATGAAGAAGTTACACTTACACATAATAGTGATGAATCTTCAATAGCACGTCAACCAAAAGAATTGAGCAGTGAAAATATTGGAAGTTTTCTAATGTTATTTTCATGAACTACTAAATTTCCCCTCAACAGAAAATATGAATAAAAGGAAGGAGGAAGCATTTTACAACATGATTTGTTGTAAGTACTACAAAATAATACTAAAGTATGGTATGATCTAAACCCAATGAAGAATTTCCAAAAGAATGAAAAACTTATGAAGAGGACTTAACAAACAACAGATGAAAGGACCAATTAAATATTTTTTCTAAGAGACAAAAGTTGAAGTTGGTTTCTACAGAATCGAAGGACCGTGAATAAGATATTAAATTGGTTGAAGAATGGAAATTAAATTAATTGGTATAGATCAAAGGTATTCTTGTGAAATATCATAATATCAACAAGAATAAAGAAACAAATCAATAAGATTAGTAAGATTCACACCCTTGTCCTTTAGGACAAAGGAGAAGATAGTAAAACCCTATAAAACAATAAAAAATCAGGGGGAGTATTTAATTTGTTCATCGAATGAGGAAGTCATTGGATTAGGTTTAAAATATTTGATCACTAGAAAAAAAAAATTGGTATCAATAAGACTACCTATTTGAACTCAAAATCCCAAGAGATTGAGATACAAAATGGCACATTCACAAGGGGAGAAAAATAGTAAAAATTTAACTCTTTGTCATTGATGTCAAAGGGGGGAGAAAAACAGTAAAACAAATTTGGTATAAGTAAAATTTCAATCCTCCAACCTGAAAATGAGATCAGTGATGGGGGGAGCAAAAGTATTTGTTTTATAGATATGTTACCCTCAATGCCAAAGGGGGAGATTGTTGAAATTATTGATTTTGTGTTGTCATTGATGGCAACATGAGTAAAACATATATAGTAAATAGAGAAAAAGGAACATCATATTGGGGCAGAGGAAGATCACCTTGGGGTAGAAGCAATTCATGATCAGTGTTGATCACGATAGGATCAACAGTTGATCTAGATTTTATGAGAAGAATGAAATAAATACATATTATTATTATTATTAACACAAAAACACAAGGATAACAGAGATACAGTAAAACAAGTTTCTATTTAATAAGAAAATGTGCTAAAACTGTAAAATGTAGCGGAAAACATGATTGCTAGAATGGTGGCATCTTATCTCTGAGAAGAGATGTGATGGTTGTGCTCATTCGAAAGAAAATGGTTACAATGAGGCTCTCCAAGAATTTTTACAATAAAAAAGAATTCCAAATCCATAGACATCCAAAAACCTAACCCTAGGAGATGAAGCGCCAAAAGTCATGTGGGCCACGTTGGGGTAAGTTAGTATATCAACTTCCTGGGGTCATAACATTTGCATACGATCTCTGTTTTAGGCGCATGATAGCCCATTGAAAATGCATATCTAAGGAATAAACATGTTTCCATCATAATCTGACTCTATCAATAGTCTAACTATGGTGAGCCCTAAAAACACTGTTTAGGGCCTCAAAACAGCCCCAGAAGTTATGGACACAAAAACTAGGAAAAAAATGCCAAACTGGAAAACTGCCAAAATGAGCCAGTTGGAATAGGTAGGAGGCCCCCAAAATCCATATGGATCAATCCTCTCCCATTAGGAAGCAATGGTTTCCATTGCATTGAGTGCCCCCCATCAAATGAAGAAATTTCTGTTGAATTTGGCCCCAGGTGAGCCACTTGCCTTGGTGCAAGAGTTGCCCTGCTTTGACAACTTGATAAAGCTGGATCCGTTGCCGGCGAGTGCCTTTGTCCTATGTGTCCACAATATTATCACTAGATTCTTGTTTCATGCATTCAGGGTTGTTCTCTGTTGGTTTCAACTGTTATGTTATCTCTGAGGTGTGATCCACGTTGAACACTGGGAGTAGGCCAAGGAAAGGGGGAATGTTGAGCTCAAAAGCATTGTCACCCACAACCGTGGTGATGGTGTAAGGTCCGTAACAAAGTGGGTGAAGCTTTTGATGGGGCCCTGTAATGTGTTCTTTTTGCAAGTGTAACCACACTTTGTATCCCACCTAAAACTTATGTGACACCCGGTGTTGATCATGGCGTTGCTTGTACTTGGAATTGGACTTTTATAAAATATACTAAACCTGTTGGTGGATGTGTTGGATCCACTCAATGAATCAAGAGGACTTGTCAACTTTATTTGGAGGAGGTGATGAATCGATCAAGGTGGCCGCAAGAGGTAGTGCAACATCCATGGGACCGAATGGTTGGAATCCCAACCTGACCTGAAAGGGGTTGTGGTCGATTGAGATATGTATGGATCTGTTGTAGCTATTATGAACATAGGGAAGACTCTCATCCCATATGTGGGGGTTCTTGGAACTGTACATGCGCATGATATGCACGATCATCTGATTGACGACCTCGGTTTTTTCCATCTCACTGGGGTGGAAGGGAGTGTATTTGGTGAGCTTGGTGTCCTACAATGACCAGAGGATCGACCAAAATGTGTTGAGGAACCAATTTTCCTGATCTGAGACAATGGTTTGTGGGATTCTAAAATGTACCCAGAATCATTCAAAGAAGAGCTTGGCAATGGCCTCTGTTGTTATTCTCTTCTTGCAGGTGACCATGATCACCATCTTGGAAAAATGATCAACAACCACAAAGACACATACATTTCCCCTCTTGTTGGATGAAAGGAATGACATGTAGTCCATTGAGATGGATTCCCATGGTGTGTCAAGAGTAGGTAAGGGGGTGTACATGAACTATTTCTTAGTGGTCAGTTTGGAAATAATGCAGGAAGTGTAGGACCTGATATATTTGCTGACATCCTTTCAAAGTTTTGGCCAGTAGAAATGATTCTACAACACTGCCACTGTCTTTTTAACACCGAAATTTCCTGCCACCTGACTGTAGTGGACTTCCCAAATCATCTTCACTCGCTCTCTTCATGGAACACAGAGATGGCCCAGTTGACACAATATCCCATCTTGAAGATGGAAATTAGCGACAATTGATTTTGCGCCCGACATTTGGTATGTGGTGGAGAAGTTAGGGACTGTCTCGTAGAGGTAGGGCCATCAAAAGGTTTCATGGCTGCAATAATCTAGAACTGTGGTGAGTGTTGTGACTAGAGGTCGGCTGAGGAAATTAATGACTAGGTTGGTACTGCCTATTTTATACTTGATTTTGAGGTGGAACTTCTCCAAGTATGTGGACCACTTCTGATGGCAGTCATTCTACAATTTTCCTTGTGTCTGCAGGGACTGCAGTGGCTTATGATCCATGTGGATGACTGTCTCCTTCCCGAAAATGTAATGTCGCCACTGTTGGAAGTCTTGCACAATGGATTACATTTATTTGTCATAAGTAGGGTACTTACGGACAACATATGATAGTGTCTCACTATGATAGGAAACAAGGTGGTTGTGTTGAGTGAGAAATGCGCCCGCAACATAGTCTGAATCATCTATCTTGATATTAAAGGCATGTTGTATGTATGGTAATGAAAGTAATAGGGATGAGCAAAAGACCTGCTTTAAATCATTGAACGATAGTTTTTGGGACAAGACCCACACAAATGTTTCCTTACCACCATCCCTATTTACTTGGTTGAGGGCCCATGCAATATGGGAGAATCCCAACACGAACCTGCGATAGAAATTGGCAAGGCTTAAGAAGATTTGAAGGTCAGTGAGTGAGGTTTGAGCTAGACAGTCGTAGATTACCTAGGTCTTGGCTGGATCCACATGCAGACCATGCTGATCCACAATATAGCTTAGGTACTGGACCCTGTCCATGCCGAAGGAGAATTTTTCAAAGTTGGTATATAACTTGTGTTGCCGCAGGGTGTGCATAACCTGTTGAATATGCTGCAAGTGTTCTTCTCAAGTCTTGTTGTATATGAGGATGTCATCCATATACACCACTACAAAAGTATTGGTTAAAGGTCGTAGGATATTGTCCATCATCCTCATGAAATGTTTTGGAGCATTTTTCAAACCAAAGGGTATGAACAACCATTCAAAAATACCTTCTTTTGACTTGAAGGCGGTCTTCCATACATCTGTCTGTTCTATGGCGACCTGGTGGTAGAAAGAATTCAGATCAATCTTACTGAAGTATTTGTTGCCCTTGATATGATCAAGGATATCGTTGATTCTGGGAATCAGGTACTAGTTCATGACTGTGATTTTATTTAGGGCTTGGTAATCAATGCAGAGTCGTTAGGTCCAGTCTTTCTTCTGCACCAACATGATTGGGCTCCCACATGGTGATGACCTGGGATGGATGTGCCCCTTGTGGAACAGTTCTTGGATCTATCACTTTATATACTCATTCTCTAATAGAGAGAAATGGTATACTAGCCCACTCGGCAACAGCGTGTCAGGGGTCAGATCGATGGGATGCTTCCCCTGACAGTGTAGAGGTACCCTGATAGGTGAGGAGAACATATATTTTTATTCTTCCACGACCTTGTCCAATTTCGTCTTCTGTGTGGAGAGCTCGGTCGTGAGGGCCCTGCATGTGGCTTCAATATTTCTCTCACTCTGAGAGTGAATCATTAAGAAGACAAACTTCTTGGTCTGAGAGATGACCTTCCTACATTGCTTGGTAGAGATAAAGGAAATAACACTAGGTGGGACTGCCTCGGGTATCTTGTATAATTTCATGTTCAAAGTAATAATAGCACTGTGAGGCCTAGAATCATATACAACATGACATTTAAATAAATAAGGTTGGACCAAAAGAACATTACAAACTTATATAGGAGAAACATCACACCATACCCCATATTTGAAGGGCTTGATTCCATAAGACATGAGGCGTTGTTGGCTGACATGAAGATTGCTTCCTTGGCGGAGTCATCCAATGGTGTAGGGTTGTGGGTGTGGTGTTATCGGAAAGTTTTGCGTCCCTTTCGTCACCTTTCGTCCCATGGGCATTGTTGCTTTGTGGCTTCAAATTTTCATAGACTACGTCGCCGACGCCATTCGTGAATGTGTTCAACGATGTGTGTGGTGAAGGTTTGTTTAAACTCTGAGAGTAGTTTGAGACCATTGTCATGATGGATTGGTAGTTGAAAGAAGGTCTAAAATTCTTTGGCCAAAGATTCAAAGGTCACATGGGACCTAGATTTTTCTTCTACACACCACTTGGCTCATGGGCCGGTGAGTGTGCGTTGAAATAATTTCAAGTGGACGGAGTCGTCCATGATGCTATTTGAAGAGAAACATAAGTGGAAGGTCATGATATGGTTGGCCGGTTCGTCGCCC
>ML797556.1:0-32271 GCA_009831015.1 Picea engelmannii
AGTCCTATACTTTTGATGATGCAGTCTTGGTTTCATTTGATATGATAAATGGGTGGTTGATGCATTGTTGCAAAATGTTGTTGATATTTACTTGCGATACAGGGGATTTCTATGGTTATGAGAATCATATTGTTTACAGGTGCTATGCTATGTTGTGTTATAACATTGGTTACTAATCCATATGTGATTTATCCAAAGGATAATTAAATGGGAGCTTGATCGAAACCAAAAGAAAGGAACTATGGATAAGTCCTAAGGCTATGGTAAAAGATTACATAGAAATTTCAAATGAATATATAAGTTGATACAAGTGGTGGACCTAGCTGTTATACTATGTGATTTTGTTTAAAATATTATATAGAGGCACATATGGTAACATTAATACATGATTATTGTTAAAGCTGTGACATAAATTTAACGTATAAGTTATATGTCTCGAGTGGCGCATTATGCAATTGATATGGTATCAAATTTATACAAAGGATATGGCATTGAATTTTGGGATTGGATATGGTTTGATGTTAATGGTGGATGTTATGTTAGTGGGTTGGCTCGTGAATAGGGCCAGGTGAGGAAGCAATGTGCATTTATTGCATGTCACTCCAAACCTCCCTTGATTCTGTCACCCTAGCATAGTTGCATTGTTGCTCTGTTGGTTGTGGAAGCTCTGCGTTTTCAAGATTGGAAGGGGAAAACTTGACCAGTTCGTCATTGAAGCAATTTTCTCATAGGTATGGCTCTTAGCTTTCCATCCATGATGGACTCTTTGTATTATGAATCAAATGGTGGCTCAGGATTGCATAGGTTATGTGTTTTCTTGAGTTTTTGATTGAGTGTAAATATTATATTATGGGTTATTTGTGATTACTGTGAAATGTTGGAATTTGTAAGCGAAGTAATGGGTGTTATCAATTATAAAGTTTGTGCATTGGTTATTTACTCAGTCATCTTGGTTTTTTATGATGGTTCTCTATGAAATAATGGTAACAGTGATGCAACGAGCTCTGTGTTTTATGGTTGAGGGGTTTTAACCACCATTCTGTGTATCAATTGTTGTTAACTCTTTTTCCCTCTCGATCGTTGTTGTGATTCTTTATCCAAGTTGTAATGCAACATTCAATAGTGGTATGGTTCTTTAATCTAATCCCGAGCTATTGTTGATGACTCGTTCTTTACTGTCACTTCACTGAAAGCTTTCCACAAGTCCAATATTGGTTGGCCCTGAATGTTTAATGTTGGCATGTGTATGTATTGAATGGATACAAGTTGCGAAGAGTTTTCACACCCACTCCTCTCATCCCTACTATAATGACGATTGTTATGTTGTGTGGCTTCACTGTCAATTGTTTTCGAAAGTTATCGACCTCCTGGGTGTTGGAAAGAGACATAGTCTCTCTGTGTTTTTGAGTACCCTTCATGGTTAAATTAACCCTTGTTCCTCTCTGCAAAAAAGGTTTTAGAAGCGTCTGTATGTACATGGGTTGTTTATCTCGAATTGCTTCTACCTTCCTCAGGCATTCTCTTATGGTTCTGTCAAAATCTTGGGTTTATAGGCTGAAGGACTGTGGTATTTTTAAAGAGCATGGCTCTTTATTCATTCAAGATTATATTTGTGGCTTGTGGTTGTTACTTGGTGGTAAATGGATGAGGATTTAAAAGACCATGAGCTCTCTGTGTTTTTTTTAGACAACCAGACTTTCGTTGCCTCTCTGCATTTAATTTCTAAAAGAGCCCAACTTGGAGTCTGACTTGCTTCTACCTTCCTCGGGCACTTGCTAAGGTTTGTCAAGATTTTTGGTTTAATGACTATGGAAATTTTAAAGGCATGGGCTCTCTCACTTCAAAAACCATCTCTTGATCGAATCTTTGTGTGTCCTCTCTGTGATGAATTTGTTTGAACAAAAAAGAAAGTATGGTTACCTACCACCCGAGAGTTGCCCTTTTATTTGATTATGGTCTTTATTATTGTGTTTAATCCTAGCATGATTGTGATTGCATTTAAGTTAAGAAGGGACATGTGTGAGTGATTATGTCACCAGGCAAGATCATGATTCTGTCAAAGTTTAAAAGAGATACATGTGTGGCAATATCATTATGTTCCCTTCATACATCATATGGTTCTATGAGTCATTATTTTTGAAAGGAAGTCTACACATATTAATTCACACAGAGATCAAGCTCAAGGTTACTTTTTTCAGTTGACTATTGTTGTTAATTCAAGACTATGTCAGTTATACGATTGAAGACATGTGTATATGGTTGGTTCATCGAGCATGGTGTAAGTCTGTCCATTTAAAAAAAAAAAAAAGGGAACTTGTGGGTAATTAAATCGGGCCTTATTTTTGTTAGATGATAGTGACTGTTGATTTTTATCTTGGGTCTATTATTGATTGCCAAGGATGAATGTTGGACATAGATAACGGGGATCATTGTGCTAATTTTTTTTATTTTAAAAAGAAGAGAGCAGCGTTAGAACATGCGGTATTGTGGAATTGGAAATATTTGCATAGTCGTTATATAAATGCACAGATTGGTATAAATGGAAGATTTCTGGGAAATTAAATTGTTTTATTGAGACAAAAAACAGTTTGTATGAAATTGAGGAACGATGAATGTTTTGATCTTGGAAGTGGATGCTTTTGGATTGAATTTAAAATAGAGTTATGATAGTTGATTGGTTTAATTTATTTTATGAACAGTATCTGTTAATTCCCTCTCATTTTCTCACTTTTTCTCTCATTATAAATCCCCTCACGATCCCCAATTCATTTTGCACGACCTGTTCACTAAAATTAAATTAAAATTATGTATGACAGTGATAAAAAAAATACACAGAGATATATGGTAGTTGATATGTTTTGGTATTGTTGCACAATTAGTTGTTTAATGAATTGTCGAGCACTAATCGTGTTCTTACTCACTATCATGATATCACTTTTTTGCTCAATTCAATCCCCCCAAAGATTCCATGAACCCTATTTCACCCCCTACTCATTTGAAAATTATTAAATAAATTTTCTGGATTGGATTGCATGGGTTTGATTTTTAATTGTTGAGCCAAACTTTGTTTCATATTAAGAGAATGTCATGTATGGTCTGTTTAGAGCTAGTTGTTAATAATTGTTGCATATAGGATGAGCTTCTTCAACAGAGGAAGTCATGGTCGAAACAATAGGGGCAAAGGAAACTGGAACAGAGGGCCTAGAAGGCCCAGATTCTCAATACATTTCGATGTCGATCCTCAAGAGTTAAACCAATTCTTTCAAGTTGTATTTTTCAATTGGATTGGACAAGGGATAGTCCAACCTAGGCTAGAGAGGCCTCCCTTCCAGTCCCAACATGTTCCTGGTATCCCTGTGCCCCCTCATGTATCTTTAAAACCTGAAGTTCCTGAAAATGATGGATGGTACGAGATTGTTCACCCAACAGTCTCCCACCATCTTGGCTGGCCAAAATTGTCATTACCTCCTCCTCCTCCACCTATTAACCCAAACGTTCAGATTGCCCCTGCACACTCACCTGTACAGTCTTCCCATGCAAGCAAAAGACTCAAAACCGAGGCCCACCATATGCATGACAAAGGAAAATTTGTTGTTTCTCCCTCCTCCCCTTCAAGTGACTCGGCCAAGTCAGTGTCTTCTCGTATGCACTTGGGGGATGATTGTTCCCATTTCATTAGAGAGATAAAGCCTCAAGGTTCTACCCAACCTAAGGCTAATTCAGGGAATTCAAAAGGGGATAACAGCAACAAAGGGAAAATTGCCTCTCAAAGTGGAAAATATGGCTTTTGATTATGTTTTATTATTGATTTATTAAGGACAGTGGACTGTTGAAAGTTTTGGACAAAAAACTAGTTTTGGATATTGTGGATATTTACATGTTTTGATATAATTTGAAATATCTCTGATATTTAAATTTCAAATTGTGGAAATGATTATGGGAGCCACAAGGAGGCATGTTTTTGATTGATTGTCTAATTATGTTTATTTTTGTTAAGGGATAAAAGGGAGTCACAAGGGGTCCCACCTACTAGTTATTATTTAATAAAAAGACCCTTTATTATTAATATTATTAATTCTTCCCCTAAACTAAAAATTAGTTGAGTTTTAGTTAAATTAACTAAATGAGGTAGTTGAACTACTTCATCTAATTTGGAATGCATAAAAGCCAAATGAGAAGGAAGAGCAAGAGGAGAATAGAAGGAGAAAGCATACTAAGGTTTTCTCTTGAGTTTTATTGAGATAGTTCAATTTTCATTCATTCTTCAATTCATTAAAAGCCTAATTCTCTTTTATGGCAGCAGGGTCCTATTGTAGGAAACAAGGTTCAAAGTTGAACCATGTCATTCAGATGCTTGTTTCAGAGGTGTTGATCTATCTTTGATAGTATGTGTAGACTTGTCTGTTTATGAATTAAATTTCATGATTGATAAAGGGTATTGTGCAGAGTCAACTGAGCAATAGTCTGTGGCAAGCTAAACCAGATTTTAAAGTTCGGTTTTTACTTCTTGTTATAGTCCTTTTGTATGGTTTTCATTAGGGATATCTAAGTTTGACCTTGGTCCATGCCCCCACAGGGATTTTTGTAAAGAGAACGATTCTTTTGGTTTCTTGGAATGAAATAAAGTGATTTATATTCTATCTCATCTGTGTTAATATGTGACTTGGTATTTTTTCTTTTGATCTCCATGTTTACTTTTTGCAATCTGTTATATTCAGAAAATTATATAAAAATTTTATATTTTGCAACAATATTTTATTTTAAAAATCATCCTAAGCCCTCGTAATTAATACTTGTGGATTGGGAAACACTTTTTGAGGCTATAAACATAGGGTAATATTCCCGGCTATCTTGCCTTAGCCAAGCAAGATTAAAAAATGCTTGAGTAAGATAAATTCATATATTTTCCTCAACACACCCTTCTCCACTTGGACGATGGCCTTTGGAGGCATGGACGTTACCCTTCTATCCCTTGACCTCACTTAGGGGCTAGGTTTTGATGGCTCACATGTTGATTTGATGGGAGGATGCATTTGGCATTGGCCTTGGCATATGGGAGAGTGACACATATCCTTTGGATGCCCAACGTTCCACATCTCAAGCATTGAAGTCACATCCTAGAGATCAATGTCACCCTAAAGGGGCATGGCATCACCCTCGTGGGGATATAATTTGATTTAAATTTGATTTTTGCAAATCAAAGGGATAATTTGAGGGGGTCGACCGTCTTTTATTTTTATGTTGACAATTTAAGTTGACAAATAGGTCAAGGAGGGATCATATAAATACACCTCCTTGACATTTCATTTTATCATCAGAACTTTCTTCACACAAGTGAGAGAGTGGTCTGAGATTTTTGTTATTTTTGGGGTTATTGGCTCTTTTACTCATGCACTATCCTTTGGAGGACAGGTGTGGAGCTCTCTTTGTTGATTTTTGGATAAATTTGTTGCAATTAGGGTTTGTTCTTTCCAAATCTTGGTGAAGTAAGTAGAATTATGCAATTGCATTTCATGTTGTTAAATGCTTATGGTAAATTTTAGTTGTTCATATTGAATAATCTTGCTTGGAAAAATCCTAAGAGAGGAGCATAAGTGCTTCCTCCTCTCACAAGGCTAGTTTAATCCATAATTTGTGAAGGAAATACTACCTAGAGTTAATCTCCTAAAGCCCTAAAGTGTTATCACTTTAGGAGTTTGATTCCAAACTCTTGATTATTATTTGCTTCGAGAACTTAAGAAGGGAGAAAAGGTTGCTAGAGCCCAAAAGTGCTTGCACTCTAGCGACCCTTCTCGTTAAGTCTTGAAAATATAAGGCCCTAATGTGCTAGCACCTTAGATTTCAAACCCTACCTCTTATATCTTGCTATTATCATTCTCCAAAACAAATTGTATTGTTGTTATAAAAGACTGCATAGCCATAAAGGCACTAATCTACTTGCTCTTTTCTGAAGAAAGTGATCAAACAACTCTATATCCTTATTCTCTAAGGCTTTTTACTAACTTTGTTAACTCTAACCTAGGCCAATTCACTAATTTTATTGTTAATGTTGCAAAAGATTGCTACAACCATCTTACTCACTCTAATTTGTTGCATACATCATTATAACAACAAGCAAACATACTTAAAAATTGCTTGGAATACTTGTGTATTGATCTATTGGGTATATGCTAAGATTTCCTTGTTAATTTATGCAATTCTGATCTCTTTTACTTGCTACTGTTACAAAACTACAATTGGTGTTATAAATTGTTGTACTGCTGCAATTTTGTACCAGCCATAATAAATTTCATTAGTCTATTGTTTTTTGAGGTGTAAATTGCATATTGGTACTTGAAAATCATCATGCATATGTCATAATTTGTTCTTGTTACAGTCAAGTACCCAAAACATATTTTACCTCATCAATTTCACAGACATAAACTTTTGACTTAGGTGATTAAGAGAGGGGGCGGTAGGCTTGGCTACAATACTTGCTACTTTGATCCCTTGAGGTCACCGGGGAAGCCTCCACTGTGGTGGACCTCCTCCATCACTAAAACGTGGGGATATCTTATTAAGGTTACAGTGGCAGGATTTCTTGTAGTTACACAAGATCTGGGAATCTTGTGTTGGGCTTTGGACAATGACAAATTCTGTGATAACAAGAATCATACAGATATGAGCCAAATTTTGTAAATTATGTAAGACTTTGCTTGTTGTTTTGCCTCAACACAACTATTTATATAAAAATCCTCTTCATTTCTTTAAAAAAAAAAAAGAATACACGAGTTGAATGTATTTGACATAATTCTCACCATTATGAGAATTTGTTACTTTGATTTCAAATGATTGCTTATTTGAAAACAAGTGTTCAAAAAACTTTCTTTTGAAAAAATCATGTTTTTTCAACACTCATAGTGATTCAAAATAGGATTAGGCTAATATTTTCATAGAATTGCATGTAGTTCCCACTATTGCAATATACTTGGTTCACTGAGTGTGACGCGCTTTGACTGTATCAAATCACATAATATATCGTAATATTATTTATGATACTACGAGATTGGAAAAATCAGGTATCGCCAATATGAATCATATCAACTCAAACCTCCAAAGTACACTCCTATAGAGATGTGTAAAAGGTTGAGCAAAGAAGAGCCGTGTCATGGGATGTGTATACTTGTGAGTGAGAGAAAGGACAAAGGGATGGATTAAAACTTTGTAGCTTGAATCTTTCCTTCTCATTTTCCTTTGAATCTTCCCCTCCTTGGTTTATTTGTTTTTACCTTATGCTTCTTCACATATGGTTCTGACATTCCCTTCACATTGACCTTATGATTCCTCACGTCAAGTTTTGCAAACTATACTCTTGTCAATGATCAATAGGAACTCTTTGGAAGAATGGAAAATATGACAACAATTTCATAACAAGTAGCTTTTTTTTATCAAATACAATATCATGACATTATAACGATGTTATATATCTATGAACAAGATGTTGTTTCAATGCACAATGATGCACACGTGACGTTATCAACACATAGTAGATTATATCGATGCAGGAACAATGCAAATATGAAACACATCAATGCAACATTGATTCAAGGAAACATAATACAATTTTAAGATATTTTAAAGCATCGCAAATCAGACACAAACATGATGCAAATGGGGTGCAAAATCACATCACAAAATCCGAATGCTCCAAAAAAAACTTGACCAAGGGAAAATGGGATATAATGACGCAAATCAATGACATTAGTAGTGCACATATCACTTAACCAATATCCATGTCTTGTCTAACCTAACTCCTTAACATTATGTCATTATATTCACCCAAAAATACCCTCTCCTTTTAGACCTTGAAACAATTTCATACTAAAACATTCATTCGCACTCATAAATCTATGGTTTACTTCTCCACTGTAAACTAAATTTGTGCCCACCCCACCATCCATTTTTTCTATGCCAACAGGGCCTACCCACCCAATTCAACATGTTCCAGTTGCAACCTCAAAAACACAAACACCAGGGTTTGCTAGAACAAAACAATTTGATTCCTCACATCCTAATAGACCGAGCCTCTACATTATTTTAGTTTATGTAGGGAAAGAGGAATTCGAAGATGTGATTCTTAATGGCTCTATTGAATCTTTGATGTAGTTGGATAAGCCTATACTTGAGCTATGCGTTGCTTGATTAAAAAATTAGTCTAGGAATTGCAAAAATTAGAATAAGAGAATGTTGAGTTTGGAAGAAAATTAGCAGAGTCTAAGAAGATGCTCAACAAAGAACAATGTCAAAGTCAAACAAAAGAATCCTTGAACATGGTGGTAATGACCTTAGAGAGAGAATGATCACATAAGAAGAATGAAGTGGAAGATTTACCTTTCGCATGTCTAGAAGCCAAGGCTAGAGAAAAAAGTCTTGATACACACATATAGATTCTTGAAGCAACAACAACATAGTTCACAACCATTCAGTGAACAATGAACACTTGAGGCTTTCCTTGGCACATTTTCATATTTATGGTAGAAGAATGTAAGGTACTAGAATCCCACACTCCTCTATCTAGTACAATCCCTAATTTTGAAGGTTATTGCACCATTTTGCAACAATAGTTGGATGATCTATTGTCTTACTTACCCAACTCCTCTAATTAGCATGCTATGATCAATTAGTGTTGTAATTTGTCTCATGCTATGAAAATTGTTGATGATTGGCTCAAAGATATAGATTTTTGTCAAGAGAAGATTGAAGATGTGCTTAGAGAATGTGGCCATGTTTTTCAACAGTTTCAACTATTGGTACATGTAGTACAAAGTTTCATCATAGCAACAACATTAGAGAGACCATGGGCATCATAAACAACAATGTTGAGTCAACTCACCCAACCCACTAATATTGTCTAGTGCATATCATACCTTATAGTTGTCGACACTAATCTTCAGTGATGTATACCTGGTGTTATATAGATAAGTATTGATATGGAAGTTTTGATCACTTTCAAGGATATAGATGGGTAAAGAGTTAATGCAACGCTTCTTAACTTGGCTTACAACCAACAACAATAAAGTATTGCATATATGTGTGTTGACAATCAACCATGCACATTGGCAGATAGTCTTGGATCATGAAGTTACAAAGATGTTTTTTCTCCAAATATAGCTGGACTAACAATGCACCAACTTAATTACCTTGCAATTTTGTTTCAAAAGATCACGGATTTTGCTTCTATTCATGTATTGGAATATATTTAGGCTCTAATTTTAGATGATCAACAAAAATTAAGCCTCGTGCACTAGACTTATGCAATACTTAGTTGTCATTTTTCATTTTACACTAGCTTCTTACATGTGTAGTTCCAATTTTGTAGTCTCATTGTTAATTTCTAGCATTTGTGCAAACTTCTTCGACTCTTTTAGTCCCAACTTGTACCATCATTTCTCTACCACCACCTCAACTCTTCTTCACTTTAGATCTAGATAATCTTGAGCCACACGTTCTTTGGGATTAAGCATCTTTTTTAGGACGGATAGGGTTAAGCTATGATTAGCACTTGGGATAACAACCCATCATGCCCCTTGATCTATGTATATTTTAGGCTCAATGTTGTAATTAGTTAGTTAGTATGCATATTCTACGAGCTAGTGTTTGTTGACTTTGTTGTATTAGCATGGTTGTTTATTTGAAAATAAGTGTTCAAAAAACTTTATTTTGAAAAATTCATATTTTTTAAACACTTGAGAATGATTGAAAATAGGATTAGGATAATATTTTCATAGAAGTGCATGTATTACCCCCTATTGTAATATACTTGGTGCACTCAGTGTGATGTGCTTTGTCTATATCAAATCATATAAGATATGGTATTATTAATTATGGTACTACTAGATTGGACAAATCAAGTATGGTGAATGTGAATTATATCAGCTCAAACCTTCAAAGTACACTCCTATACAAATGTGTATAAGGTTGAGTAAAGAAGATCCATGTCGCAGGATGTGTATTCTTGTGAGTGAGAGAAAGGACAAAGGGACCGATTAGAAATTTGGAGTTTGAATCTTCCCTTTACATTTGCCTCTGAATCTTCCCTTCCCTGGTTTATTTGTTTTATTTTCTCTCCTTGTTGGGTCATTTCATGCTTGTGTGCATCCTTCTTAACGTTGGGGGGTTAAGACCCAGGGTTCATCCAGAGTCGGCCAACAAAAACCTCAAAGAATTGGCATATCAATCCTCATCCCAGGCTGAAGAAAGTCTCACTCGAGACGCTACGAGGATCACATAGACCATCTAGTATTGTGTCAAGGATGAAGGGCTAAACACTCAAAGATCCATCTAGGTTAACAATCATACATTCCATAGTGGTCAACTTACTATTATCAATATGAAAAAACAATACACACACATATTCAAATACCACAAGAGGAACACATGATTCCCATAATCATTATAGCTTTATTATTATCCTTATTCCATCAAACACAAGCACACATTAAGAAAAACATACTTGACAACAATGGAGTCTCGTATTCCCTTTATATAATTTCCCAGATTTACAATACATCACGCCATGCACATCCTTTAAAAACTTAGACATATGACAAACTCAGACTTACAATCAGGAGCCTCACATCATTACAATACTACAGAGGCTCGGAGCGAGCTCTTCCCCAATAGACAACAACAACTTAGTGAATTCCCAGGGAAAATGTCTAACTCTATTTATGATGTTGTTGCTTTCTTTTATAGCTTTCTCTGCTCAGGAGCTCTGTCTTTGTCACTTTTTCTCCACTCGCTTTATTGACTAACAATATTTCATGCTTCTGCCACATTTCTACATTCCACATAACCTTTGTGGACTCAAGGCAATCTTAACTACCTCATCAAGGCATCTCTTGTCTTCCCCACATTTATTTGTGTTCTTGGCAATACTTATTTGAATATATTTCCTGACAATTCCTTTTCTTGATTTCGGTGTTCATCTTCTTGATTTTTGGTGTGCATCCAAAACTTGGACAGGTGCGCAATGGTAGGACTAGACTTTAGCGTACATTAACAACACTTGTCAAAACTTGGCATCGTGAGCACTTCTTGTCAATCCTTGCACAATTGTTGGGTGTGCGTAAAACTAGAATGAATGCGTGCAACTTCATTCGTGCGCATGTGCGATGTAAACCCAAACTTTGGGTGCCAACACTNCCCCCCGGGCCCACAACTTCATAGTTCCCTAATGATTCTTCACGCAAGGAAAACTAATAAAAATTTAGGATATTTTTAAGCATCATACATCATACACAAACATGGTGCAAATGTGGTGCAAAATCACGTCACAAAACCTTGATGCTCCAACAAAAAAAACTTGACCAAGGGAAAATGGGATATAATGACACAAATCAATGAAATTAGTAGTGCACATATGACTTGACCAATATCCTTGTCTTTTCTACTCTAAATCCTTAACACGATGTCATTATATTCACCCAAAAATACCCTCCCCTTTTAGACCTTGAAACAATTTCATACTAGCACAATCATTTGCCCTCGTAGATCTGTTGTTTCCTTCTTCATTTTAAACTAAATATTTACCCACCCCAACATCCATTGATTCTATGCCAACATGTCCTAGCACCCTAATTCAACATGTTCTAGTTGCAACCTCTAAAACACAACCACCAAGGTTTACTAGAACAAAAGAACTTGACTCCTCACATTCTAATAGACAAGCCATCTACATTGTTTTAGTTTTTGTGGGGCAAGAAGAATTTTAAGATGTGATTCTTAACGATTATCTTGAATCTTTGAGGCAGTTGGATAAGCCTATACTCGAGCTATGCTTTGCTTAGATTAAAAAAATAGTCTATGATTTATAAAAATTGGAATAAGGGAATGTTGAGTTCGGAAGAAAATTAGCAAAATCTAAGATGATGCTCAACGGAGCACAATTTCAGATTCAAACAAACGAATCTTTGAAAAAGATGGTAAGGATATCAGAGAGAATGATCACATAATAAGAATGAAGTGGAAGATTTACCTTTCACATGTCTAGAAGCCAAGGCTAGAGCAAAAAGAATCACCACACACGTATAGATTCTTGATGCAACAACAACCTAGTTCACAACCATTCATTCAACAATTGAGACGTTCCTTGGAACAATTTCATATTTATGGTATAAGAATGTAAATTATTAGAATCCAACACTCCTCTATCTATTACAATCCCTGATTTTGAAGGTTATTGCACCATTTTGCAATGATAGTTGGATGATCTATTGACCTACTTACCTAACTCCTCTAATTAACATGTCGTGATCAATCAATGTTGTAATTTGTCTCCTACTATAAACATTGTTGATGATTGGCTAAAAGATATAGATTTTTGTCAAGAGAAAATTGAAGACGTGCTTAGAGAATGTGGCCATATTTGTCAAAAATTTCAATTGTCAATGTCGATAGTACAATGTTTCATCATATCAATAACATCAGAGAGCTTATGGGAATCATAAACAACAATGTTGATTCATCTCAACCAACCCATTGACATTGTCCAACATTTGTCATAGCTTATAGTTGTTAATACCAATCTTTAGTGATGTATACCCGAAGTTATAGAGATAAGAATTCATAAGGAAGTTTTGATCACTTTCAAGGATGTAGTCAGGTAGAGAATTGATGCAACACTTCTTAACTTGGCTCACAACCAACAATAATAAATAATTGCACATTTATGTGTTGACTTTCAACCATGCACACCAATAGATGGTCTTAGATCATGAAGTTAAAATGATTTTTTTTTCCAAATATAGTTGGACTAGCAATGCACCAACTTATTTGCCTTGCAAATTTGTTCCAAAAGATCGTGGATTTTTCTTGTATTCACATATTGGAAGATAGTTAGGCCCTAATTTTAGATGATCAACGGCAATTAAGCCTCAAGCACTAGACTTATGCAATACGTAGTTGTCCTTTTTCATTTTACACCAGCTTCTTATATGTGTAGTTACGGTTTTGTAGTCTCATTGTTAGTTTCCAGCATATGTGGCAACTTCTTAGGCTCTTTTTAGTCCAAACTTGTACCATAATTGCTTTAGGATGGATAGGGTTGAGCTATGACACTTGGGCTAACAACCCATCATTGCCCTTGATCTATGTATATTTTAAGCTCAATGATGTATTTAGTTAATTAGCATGGATGTTCTATGAACTAGTGATTGTTGACTTTGTTGTATTAGCATGTATCCAAGGGGAAACATGTGGACCCAAATGGTGCATTGTTAAGAGTTTGAGAATGTATTTATAGGCCATGGTTTCAAAGGAAAAGACAATCATGTGAGAGCTTATATCATATTTTTTACTAAACTATAAGAAGGGGAGCTGCAAAGGGCAGCAAGTCCCTACCAGAGGAAAACTATTTCCAAACGCACGTCATCGCCAAAGGTTGTAAAAGCAATGTAGATGTAAGCCAATGTATCATAGAACTTGACCTTTGGACACAATGCCTAAGATGCCTGATACAAATATCCACCATGGCGTCCATTTCCCTGCTAGAGGAAAATTGTTTGCAGCCACGCGTCATCGCCAAGAGGTTGTAAAGCAATGTAGTTGTAAACCAATGTATCATAGAACTTGACCCTTGGACACGAATCATGAGATGCCCGATACAAAGATGCACCATGGCATCCATTACATTAAGCTCTCAAATAGCAGCACTTACTGTAAAAATGGAGCCATTTGTTTCGATTGACATGGTTTGTTCATATATAATAAATGGAAAACAAACAACTCCAATGCTTTATAATCCCTTAAAAATAATGTCAAACGAAACAAAGTTGAGTTTTTTGCATTTAAAGAAATTAAAAAATAAAAATAAAAAATCAAGCCAGATTTCCTTTTCCTCACCCTTCAAATGCATTAGGTCAATATTTCATTTTTTTAGGATCATTATAGATGATTATGGAAATGAAAAGATTTGTCACAACAAAATCAATTTGTAGGGTTTCCTAGAAATCATGCATGTTGATTAAGGTGTCGACCTTGCGTTATTTTTTCTCTTTCTCCACATATAATTTTGCATGGTTCAATCTTTGAAATCAAATGCACATACGTCTCAATTTTTGTGTTTTCTGACTGGACGAAGGGAGTCAAGATTGGGCCCTATCTCCACCTAACAACTGTTATTGAAATAATAAAATCACTAAGAATGTAGCAACCAATAAACATTTTTGGACGCATATTCCATAAAGGTGCCTAACCATTTTAAAGATTGTATTAAATAAATAAAGACGTCAAGCTTTTATTAAATACAAATAAATTCAGATAAAGAAAATTAAAATCAAGAGAATGTGTTTAGAGTATACGTTTTCGCTCAGGGCTGTGGAGAATGGAAATACCTGGACGATGCAAGAGAAGATGGGAAACAACGTGTTTAGAGTATACATTTGCTTGGATACTTGCCCACTTGCAAGTGAGATGGATAGGTTGAACAAATGATGGATTGACATCCATGCAGACGACTTCAACAAAGGATAAATTGATGTCTAGAGTTCTATTCTTTGGGAGGTTGTGAGTAGTTGCATCATGATGGAGGATTGTTGTAAGTCCAGAGTATGTCGCAAGTCCAAGTATGTCAATGTTAACTGTGTTTCTATCCCTGATAGAGATTGATCATTGGAGAGCTTGCCTACCCGCCTTTCCATGGCCTTCAAGGAGGAGCCTTGTTCTGTTGGGGGAAGACCAGTAAAAGAATGATATAACTACCAGGGTCAAGACTAGAATGTGTAGGAAGTAAGAAGTTAGTAATTAAGGCTTAGTAGTGAGGTCATGAACCATCCAGTAAGGCAAGGGTCTTTCCCCATCCATACATAGTCCCTAGCTTTCGGTCATAAGCCCCTCAATATAAGAGAGAAACCTTTCTAAATTGATTGAACAAGGAGTAGGAGCAAAGGAGGGAGCACATATTTAGGTAATAATAAGGTTGTTGTTTGGGTGGGATATATAGGTGCATCAATGCCATTATGAGATCATTCTCCTACAATTAAGACAGAAGGACAACTTCATCGTGAGTTGCACCGCTAATTAGTACTTCTATTGAGCTTGTCGGGCAGAAGGGGGGTGGGGAAAATAGGAGATGACTGCATCATCTAAGTGAACCAGACTGGAACCATTGCTAAGTACTTACTGCTCTCTGGTTAGCTCAATAAAGAGGGGGATTATCTATTTGGTCAGTAAACTATTGAAGAAATGAGGCTCCTCGAGCACCGTTTCAAAGTACTCCTTGCTATGCCAAGAAAACCTCCATGGATGTTGCTAATGATGTAATTTAAGGGCTATATGTTCGCCAAGTGAGTGACTCATTGTTGTGAGTACTGAGTGCCATGCTTCTAATGGATGGATATTGAAATCCTCAGGTAGCTTGAAGGTGAAAGGCAATAATTCCTGGCACACAAGCCTTAGTAGGGTGCAAAGTCTCTCCTCTGTCTTGGCTTCAGAACCCAATTACAACTCCAAAAGCTTTTTCCATAGAAAGAATGGCAATTGATATTGGAGCATCATCGGATCTCTCATAATCGAATTATGAGCAGTGATAGTTCCAGTCAGATATAGAGCTCATCCCAATCGCTTGACATCAACGTCAAAGTTTTCATCATCCTGTTATTCAAATCATTGATTCAAATCAGGTACTCACATTTTGCTTAACATTATCCATTGTCTGCGGGTTTATTTCTTGTATTGTCTTGCTACAATGTTAGCTAATACGATAAGTTGGTGGAGAGAAACACGACTGAACGGGGTGCCTCTCGAATGATATGGAATTCTAGAGCAAGTGTAGGTAACCAAAAATCAATTTCTTTAAGAACTTATGATTAGGAAAACATAGCTTAACTAGCTAGGGAAAAATTTGTTTGCTTTACATAAATTTAGATTTGGTTGCTTTATTTAGAGAACAGAGCAATAGATATAGCATGGTGGTCTTTATGACCAATGGAGCTTACAAATGCCAGTGAGGTCGTACATCACAATGCCCGTGAAAAATGCATTCCAATGCATCTGAATCTAAGTAGCAGCATCTAAAGCTAAGTAGCAGCATCAGAGCACATGCCAAGAAACTTTGGTTGTAAGTAGCAATAGTCAGAGAACACGCCAAGAAACAGTAAGGGGGAATCAACCAGCTGAAGAGAGGGAACATGGAATGCCTCCATTGCTAGCAGGAAAACCCCCCCTTTAACTACACCAGGGTTCAAGATGTAGACAGGGCGAATAACCATCTAAAAGTCAATCGATTTTCTATTCTACCCCAAACATACCAAAACTAATGTAAAGAAAGCAAATAAGAGAAGAGATCGGGTAACTATACCTTTGATCCCACATCTAGTGATCATATTCTCAAGCTTGATAGTTCCAATGACTGCATGTCTCTTCCCAAGGCTGACTTGCATCCAAAGATAGGCAAACAAGAACTACCAGCATGCTATTATGTTAATGAGTTAGGGTTAGATATTAAATGCTAAGTATAAATCAATGAAAATACACAAAACACCATCATTTGGGACAGGAAGATGCGATTATTTTATTCATCATACAAAGATTACAACTTACAATCTGTGTCGACCATCGTTTCGCGAACCTGGTCCAGGCTCCTCTTTACCATGCTCCAAGTGCACCTTGAATGGACTTCTTCTCTCAACCTTATGATCACCTCAATGGAAGGGAATGGGTTGAATGGAGGAAGAAGTGACTAATGAGGGAATGTTGAGGCAATATCTCACAAAGGAAACAAAACCTTAGGCAAGGAGGGGAAGTGAAATTGGGCAGAGTTTCACTGTTCTTATGCTTGAATATGAAATGAGATCTCAACACCTCCATTTATATGACAAAAGGATGGTTATTTGATTGGGTGATGGGCTATAACAGGTGGGTTAGTTCGAAAATCTCCAATAGCCTGTGAATTTCAATGAATTCCTTGCAACTTTTTATATTTTGCAACTTTTTCAAGCATACGCGGGTTGTAACGGTGCAGCAAGAATATGTACGCTAGCTATAGTGGTGCAACAAGCGTATGTATGCGGGTTGTAATGGTGCATGGTATGTACATCTTCTAAAAAATGGTTTTTTAAGAAGATCTTCTCAGCAGTGCTTTGGCAAAATATGCAAGTAAGAGATCCAAGGCCATGTATGTATGAGTAGGGAATTTTAGGGCTATAACAGATGCCCCATAATGTGTGAGGTCAGAAGAGAAAATGATGGTCGAAATACATTACAATATCTTCACCAATGTACGAAATTGAGTGAGCCCGAGACCAGAGTTCGGGAGGTGCCATCTACAAAACAACAATTGTCTCTCCGAGGCAGGCATACCCATGCTCGGGATGAACTAAATCATGGCTTCCAATCAAATACACTACATATCCATGTCATATAACTATATAAATTGTAGCCACAAGAAATACACAGCGGATCTACATCTCAAAATCAGTCGAAAATATACAATTATAGTATCCATCTTCAAGAAGCTAATGATGCCTAATGGCTAGAGATGAGGTCTTCGTAGCTCGAGCAACAACTTCAAGATATTCAAAACTCATGTAGGAGTATAATAGGAGTGTACAAATCACTATCCTGAGGTCTTCAACTACTCGTCAAAAAAAGACATGAGGATCTCGATGATCAGGCAGAGAACTTCATCGATTTCAAATCTGGACTTGACTGGACTCTCGAGATGGCCGACTCATGAAGGTAAAGAGACAAATTGTTGAAAGGCCAACTCAGGTTGAGTGAAACTTCCCTTGGACAAAAGCATGAAAGATGATCAGAATCAGGCAGCATGACATTGACATAAGTTCACGATTCATTGTTATAACCCTAAATTCCACCATGCATGCATACCTGGCATCATGCCCTCTTACTTGTTATTTTTGCCAAGCCATCACTGAGCAGCTCTTCTTAAAAACCATATTTTTTAAGATGTACGCACCCTGCACCACTACTGAACGCATACACATGCTTGTTTCACCACTACAACTCACGTACGTACGCTAGTTGCACCATTACAGCCCGTGTATACCCACAAATATTGAAAAAATCAAAAAGTTGCAAGGAATTCATTGAGATTATGGGCTATTGGGTAGTTTTCCAACAGTCTGACCGCCTCCCGTCACCCAACCAAATAACCATAATTTTTCATATAAAAGGAGGTGTTGGGGTCTCATTCCTAATCTAAGCATAAGAACAGTGAAGCTCTGCCCATTTCAAATCCCCTCCTTGCCCCAAGAATTTGCAGCCACCTTGTGAGTTTTGTGCCAGAATTGCCCATTCTTTCCTTTTTCCTCCATCATAAGCCTATTCCATTCCCTAGAGAGAGGTTGAGAGGAGAAAGATACGTGGAAGCACAGTTGGAGCTTGGTGAAGAGGAGCCCGAACTAGGTTCGAGGAGCAGTCATCGATCTCATTGTAAGTAAACTTTGTGATACCAATAAAAGGAATACCTTTTCTGTCCAGAAATATGATGTGTTCAATCTTTATATTTGATTTATGTTTTATACTGACATATAACCTACTAATTCATATATAAGATGCATGTTTGTAGTTCCTTTTTTGTTTGTTTGTGAATGCAGGTCAGCCTTGGGAGCAGACTTGTAGTCAGTGGAGCAATTGAACACAAAAGGATCAACACCAGATGCAGAGTTTAACGTAGAGTTACCAGATCTTTTCACTTTGTATTTTATGCATGAATGTCGGGTATATTCAGGGTAGTTATTAAAAAGTAGGAGACTTTTAGACGGTTAGATCTGCCTACATGTTGAACCCTAGTGTAGTCCAAAGGGGGGTTTCCCGCTATAGCAGAATTGGCGACCATACTAGGGAGACCTCTAGGGTTTTAGGGGATTACCTTTTTTGAGTTTTTGTAAGTTTCTGAGTCTTTAAAAGATTATGGTCTGCTATACCAGTACTCCCTACCCTGTCAGTCTACCTGTTAGTTTTCATTTTTTGAGAAGTTACAGAGGAGTACATGGCCTGTAGTGGGTCTACACGCGTACATACGTGCCCTACCTTTAAACAGCCTGCATACATACGTAGGCTGCTTAAGTGTCAATAGCATGCCTGTGTTAAGAATTTTTTTTTGGAAGAAGAGGCAATTAACCTCTTCCCTGATTGAAGTCATACTTCTCAGAGGTTTCTTGATCTAGTACTGGTCTCTGTTGTTACAGTCCTTAGCCTGGGTTTGACATCAGTTTGCTTATCTGTTAAAGATTTCTTTTGTTTTCTTTGAAAGGGTTTTAGACGAGCTTGTGAGTCTTTTCTGGTCAGCCTGTTTGGTATCGTCGATGACTCCCTATGAACCGCAGTGGGCCAAAAGTCAGTTTTTGGTCTTGTCTTGTATTCACTTTTTCCCTTTTGCTTGCTTTAAAGAAAAAGAAAAAGAATTTATTTCAAGTTTCTTATTTGAAGCATAAAAATAAAAAATAAAAATTCATTTCTTTGTCTGGTTAAGTAGTTAGGTTATTTGTCTTTACTTGTCAGGAAAAAGAGTGCTTTCTTAAGTTCTTTACTGCTTAGAACTTTAAGTAGCTCGTAGTCGAGCGGAATTTAGTTTTGGGTTTTTCTTTTAAAAGATCTTAGAAAAAGTAGTTACGAAAAGTTGGTTAAAGAGTTTAAATTTGCAAATCTTTATTTGTCAAAAAAAAGTAATTTTGCTTTCAGTATTTGATTATTTCTCCTTCATCTCTCAAAACACACCACTAGTTTCATTTTCGTTTCCTTGAATTAAGACAAGCCACTTAAAATTAACGCTAAAATTAAAATTTACTAGACTTTATGTTTGTAGGGTCCATCAACTAGTCTAGGCTAGAGCCTTGATTTAGGTTGGAGAGGAAACTCTTCAAGGCTTATAAAACAAACATTGGAGTCTGTGCTAGGAGTGTAAAAAGTCCAGTAAACATGAAAGTTTTTTGGGAACCCCATCTAACACAGGGGCTAAACACCAGGTCGCGTGCGGAAAGGTAGTGGAGATAACCCCTCCAAATCCGGACCAAGAATAGTGGGGAACGCATATAGAGGACTTGTCGTGGGATTATGTCGGTCGCATTTGCCACAGAGCTTCATGGATCTCGAATCTATTCGAGGTCCTTAGTTGTCTTACGGATCACTTACTTTCAATCCCCTCGATAGGTTTCAAGCTTGATACCCTGCTCATTGCGGTCCACCCGACTATCGACTATACCCTCCTGGTGACTCTTCGCGCGCTGGCAACCGAGTTGCCTTTATTCTAGTGACTTACACAGGTGACTACGAGGGTATACTGTGGTACCTAGGGCAGACATCGGGACATGCTTTGCAGAGTATACTCGGAGGGTGCTTCCGTATTCGAGTTGCATTTGCACCAGTAAGTTGCTCTAGTATTGGCTGGAGTAACTGTTATTCCAACTAGCTAGTGGTTTGCTTGCCTTATCTTATAGAAACTTTTCTAGTGTGTGTTGGTTTTCAACGTTAGTAAAAGCCTAACAGTTTCGTTGATCCTTTCACAAAGTGAAAGATCAGGAGCTCTGTCGGTCATGAAGGCTTTAGGGCATGTCGTCGATTTCATTGGATCCACCACTGCCACCGTTATGGCGAAGACTTGACCAGCAAGGGTCATTTGAGGCAACCGGGCCATAGGAAACTGAACCCGAGCCATCCCCGAGAGGAGAACACTTGAACCCGGAGGAACCGACTATTTCTGACCTTGGAGTGGAAGCTCTCGGGCCGTATAACCCTCTGATAACTAGCTTGTCGGCACCAGTTTTGATACAAGTTGTCCCTCCATGGGTAACTCATCACGAGCATCAGATAGTTTTGCAAGTAGCGATGTTACCCATGATTTTAGTCAATCTTGATGGTGTCTGTCATGTTTTGTTCTAGATCCAGGTGGATCTAGGGAGATCTGTTAGTGTCCGCACCTACCAATTAGTCCGATAACAAAATTGGCGACCATACTGGGGACGTACCGTTCATCGCTAAAACCCCACCGGGTTATGAGAACGTCAGTGTAGGCCTTCTCAAAGACTCTTCGTTAATGGGTACTTTCCCCACTCCACCGCCCGATGTTCCACGCTCGTCCGTTACTTCAATCAACATGATCTCCACCTCGATTCATGAACTTCTTGCATCTCACGACCCCTGGATACTACCTAACCCTGGAGATTATCTTCGTTACGGAGACGAAATGCCATTAAGTCCGGTTGAATCTGCCTATCAAGCCATTCAGTCGGTAACCCCTTCTACCCCCTCTCTTGGTGAGTTATCTCCAGATCCTTTCCGTGTCATTTTTCCCACTGACGAGATGATCATGTCTGTCATGGAGGAAACCCCTTGGGACGATGGACATCATCGTTCCATCATCTTTCTGGAGCAACATACCATTGAGAACTACCAATGGATATCGACCTCGTCGACCGTTGTCGTCATCTCAACCGTTCCCGGGTCCACACACGATGTGTTTTCTGAAGGAAACTTAAGCAATATCTCGCCCACTATTCCCCTCGACATATCTGTCAAACCTGGAATTGTCGAAAATGTCCATATCGGAGCTTCGTGTTCTTCTGACGAAATCGTCACCTACACATCCCTTTTTAAAGATTTTCGTGACATCTTCGCCTGGAGCTACGAAGAAATGTCGGGTATCGACCCTGAGATTGTGATACATGAGATCAAGACATACCCCGACGCTAAACCTGTCCGGCAATGCCTTCGTCCAATTCACCCACATAAAGCAGCTGCTATCAAGCTCGAAGTTGAGAAAATTCTCAAAGCTGGCTTTATTTACCTGGTGGCTCTCACTGACTGAGTTTCCAATCTTGTCCCAATCGATAAGAAATAAGGCACCATTCGTGTCTGCGTTGATTATAGGGATATCAAGAAAGCTTATCCCAAAGTCAACTTTCCTACCCCCTTCGTCAATCAGATTGTCGACGATTGCGTCGGAAGTGAAATCTTCTCTCTGATGGATGGTTTCTCCGAGTATAATCAAATCAACATAGTTCCCGAGGATCAACATAAGACTGCTTTTATTTGTCCTTGGGGTACTTTTGCCTATCGAAAACTCCCTTTCGGTCTCAAGAATGTTGGCGCCACTTTTCAACGTGTTATGTCTTATGCTTTCCATGATATCAAGCACATCGTTCAACCATATCTAGACGATTTGCCCGCTCACTCAATGCGCCGAGTCGATCATCCAACCCACCTCCGAGCCATTTTCGTCTGTTGTCGATTCTACTGTATACGTTTGAATCCTCATAAGTGCGTTTTATGTGTGGAATCTGGCCGACTTCTAGGTTTTATTGTTTCACGTCAAGGGATCAGGGTGGATCCTTTAAAGGTTGAGGCAATCCTTAATCTCCCTCCTCCTTCTACACTTCGCCAGTTACAAAGTTTGCAAGGGAAAGCAAATTTTTTTCGTCATTTTATCCCAAACTACGCCGAGATAACTCATGGATTTACGCGGCTACTAAAAAAGGGGTCTGAGTTCGTATGGGATACCATCACCAACAATGCTTTCAAAGCTTTGAAATTGTCCCTAACGCATGCTCTGCTTCTCTTTCCTCCCGATTACAGTCGTGATTATTTCCTTTACCTTGCTGCCTCATATTACACCATTGGTATGGTTCTCATCCAAGAGGATGATGCTAACGATGAACATGTGATTTACTACTTGAGTCGAAGTCTAATGCCTATCGAAATCAAGTATTTACATGTCAAAAAATTGGCCTTGGCCGCCGTCCAAGTCGTCCAATGCTTCTGGCATTATATCCTCTTGCGCAAGACTATAGGGATTTCTAACTGCAACCCTATGCAACACATTCTCACACGTCAAATGCTAGGGGGCAAATACTCCAAATGGATTGTGATACTCCAGGAGTTTGACTTGGAATTCGAACGTGCCAAGTCTAAGAAGTCATTAGTGTTTGTTGAGTTGATATGCGACTTTCCCTATTCTGAAACGGAAAATGTAGCAGCTGATTCATTACCTGATGAATCCCTTTTCCTCATCAGCACGGATGATCTTTGGTATGGTAATATCATTATATATCTCCAAACCTAGACTTTCCGGCCAACTTTGTCCCGTACTGACCGACGTCGAATACGATACCAAGCTCGTCAATATATTATCCTCGGGGATACTCTTTATCGTCGGGGGATTGACTCTATTTTTCGACGCTGCCTCACATTCGACGAGGTCGAGAGAGCTATGAATGACTGCCATTATGGAGCCTATGGTGGTAATATATTTGGGTATTCTACTGCCCAGAAGATCTTACGAGAAGGGTATTTTTGGCCTTCTTTATTTAATGACTGCATAATCGTCGTTCAAAAATGCCATGCTTTCCAGTCCTATAATAACAAGATACGGCCGCATCCCGCTCCTCTTCACCCTGTGGTCTTCGTTGGTCCCTTTGCGAAATAGGGCATCGATTTCATGACATGTCACCCCCACTCAGCCAGGGGGCATGGATACATCATTGTAGCCATAGATTACTTTACGAAATAGGCCGAGGCGATGTCGACATTTGACAACACTGGAAAGACCGCAGCATTATTCATTTTTAATCACATCATAGCTCATTTTGGTGTTCCCCAGGCTATCGTCATTGATCACGGTAGCCACTTTAGAAACTTAATTATGTCTGAACTTATTGAAAATTTGGGTCTTCACCATGAAAACTCAACGCCCTATTACCCACAAGCCAACGGCCAAGTCGAAGAAATTAACAAAGTTCTCATAACCATGCTCCGACGAATGATAGGGATTCACAAAACAAGTTGGCACACAATGTTGTTTTTGGCATTGTGGGCTTACTGGACATCCGTCAAGTCCACTACTGGGTTTACACCTTTCTGGTTAGTCTATGGTTTGGAAGCCATTCTCCCGATTGAATGCGAGATACCCTCTTTAAAACTAGCTGTTGAACTCCTACCAAACACTTCTGCTGAGGAAGAACGTCTATTGTATCTTATGCGATTAGACGAAACTCGACGCGATGCTACCCTAGTCATAGAAGCTCAGAAAAAAACATGTCAAGGCCCAATATGACAAACATGTCAAGCCTCGCGTTTTCTCCGAAGGAGATCTTGTTCTCCTCTATGAACAAGATCGAGATATGCTAGGAGCTGGAAAATTCGAAGCCATGTGGAGAGGTCCTTATATCGTTAGACGAGTGTTGGAAAAAGGGGCTTATGAGTTAGTAGATTACGATGGTATCCCTTTGAGTGAACCCAGGAATGGGTTGTACTTGAAGAAGTACTATGCATAAAATCACCTATGCACGAGTACTTGTATTTTTATTGTATCATACTTGTGTGTTACTCTAGCTTGCTTTTGTCATTATCTGGTCTCTGCCCTTATGTGACGTTGTGTTTGATTTCCAGATGCCTGAGTCTTTACTACCCTACATTGGCTTCAATGATGGCACTAGTCGTAGTACTCAGAACCTTGCTTCCGCTGCATGGGCAATTTACGCCCCTACAAAAGAACTTGTCTCCTTACGAGGTGTGTGTCTCGGCTGTGCGACCAACAATATTGCAGAGTATAGTGTTGTTATCGAATTGTTGATTGATGCTTTCTCGCTTGGAATCCGTCATTTGGTTGTGCGACTCGATTCGTAGCTTGTAGTACTACAGTTAAGTAATGTCTATACTATTCGAAGTCCTACTTTGTTACGGGTGTATTTGCGAATTCGCCTCTTGGAACATTATTTTGATTATATTGAATATCAACATATTCCTAGATGTCTAAATACATTAACTGATGCATTGGCTAACTATGTATTAGACAGACATTTGGATCATTTATAAATCAATCACATCAATTTTCACACAACACAAGATAAACCGGTAGAAGTCGTCTGTATATATAACGATCAAAAGAGTTTTTTACAAAAAGTTCTGTCTGAAGACCAAAATGTCAAAATCTGAAGCTCATAGCTTCTACAAAGTGACATCATGGATGACGTTCAGAGTAACACACGACTTCCCGGGCAACCCTACGGAGCAGTTGACCAATGGACTCTGACACTCCTACTGTATGACGTTGATAACGTCGTGGAACCTCTCCAAGAAGCATGTCTGGAATATCTATTGTCAAACCCTCTAGGTTTTGTTCCACTGCTTGATAATCCTCGGCGTCCCATTGTGGCACTGGTGCTACCTCTCCTCGCCACTGAATAGGAGAAGTACCAAGAGGTCGGTAAGGTCCCACATCTGTGTCATCAACAATGGATTTTGTTTTTAGTCTTTGGACGAACATATAAAAACATTTGCATATAATAAAATTCACAAAAACATTTAAAAAGAAAAAAATGTGTACTTCTTAACAAGTTCCCCCCACTGAGCACCCTCGGGCAGGACCAAGTCCAGATCTCCTCGGAAATCCAACCTGGCATAAGCATAATCGTCGACCATCAACATCTGTGGTCGCAACTAGTCGAAGAAGGTATCATCATACTTGATAATTGGTCCCACTACGTGCCGGGCCATGAGCTGACACCATCTCAGCATTCTTGGATCGGTGGGAGCCGACAAATTCCACTCAACCTACAGTCTCAGTAACCCTCTCGAGAAAGAAGGACACCAACAAAGATCCGTACCCAAATTTCTTCAGGTCGCCTCGCCTACATTTGGTCAATTGCTTTTTCATGCTATGAAGCACAGCATCTGCCCAGTTAAAAACCCGAGGTTCAGTACACTCTATGGCATATTGAAAGTAACTTTGGAGCGCCATGTGAGGAGCGGAGCTCCCAGCCATACGTGCAATGGTGAACAAAATAGTGCGGAGGGTCAAATCCCACACTCCCCAAATAGCTACTTTCCCTTTCTTCCTCTCTACCTCTAGAACACAATGTAAGCGGAAATACTCACTCATGGGCAGCCCACCACCTCTGCTACCAATCAGGCTCACGTGGTACCCACGCTGTGACAGTCCTGTCAAGAAGTAAATGTCCTCAATGTCCAAGGACAATGTGTGGACCCCTACATGAAATACTTGCTGATCAGGATCCCACATATGCACAAGGTACTCCAATAACTTGATTCGGGCCCTCATGTCCGGGATACGAAAGTACTTCAGAAGACCACAGTTTCTCAAAGCGGCAATGGTGGGTGGATAATTTCCGGCAATGGCATTATCTTCTTCGTGCTCCCTTTCGCGCCATTCCAGGACCATTGTGATGGCCAAATACCTGCATAAGAAGCACAAAAAGAAGATTAATAACTCTATTGACAAATTGGTATCTTTTCATTAGGCAATTTTTTAAAAAACTTTTATACTTTGCGGTTCTTGCAGGTGCCCTTTAGGCACAATGCGAGGTTCTCGCAGATGCCTGTGGGCTCACCTGCGAGAATGACCCATTCTCGCAGGTCCTGTGTAGTTCACCTGCGAGAATGGATGAGCACCATATTAACCCCCAAAACAAACTCAAAATGGTGGATTTTACCAATGAAAATGAAAAAGTAGAGGATAAAGAGCCTACCTTATTGCCGCTGACGGTTCGTCGAATGGATACTCGTAACTCCCGCAATCTAACGCCAAATTTCAAGGGTAAAAGAGGGGTTTTGGGGCTCAAATAGTGGTAAAGTGAAAATGATATGGTAAAAAGAGTTTTACTTCTTTATATTTACTTTTACCATGTTATTGAATTTTTATAATTATTTATTTATTAAAACCTAATCCATAATGCCCTTTTGAGTGTAACTTTTGTAGGCGTAACGACTTCGATGTTCATGAACAAGGATGCGGACATATTTTTTCTTCTTCATCGCATGTTTTGTTTGTTTTTTATGGTTTTTTTTATAAAACCTCGAGCTGGGTCTTTGTCCGTTCTCATGCTCGAAAATACATGAGAACGCGATCGAGCATACTTTTATCACTTTTTCGGGCTCAACAAGGTTATACAAAAAAGGAACCCCCCTGGAGTTCTCTTTAAGCTCTTTTCAGACTCTCTAAACATGAAAAGATAGTCGAGCGACCTTGCTATTTTCACGCTCGATAAAGTATTTGAAGAAAGTGTCTGGTGGGCGATAATTTATCTCTTTTTCGGTCTCATCAGACTATTTTACGAAAAAAGAACTGAGAGAGTTCTATTTTAAGTGTTTTTCCAAACTCTATAATCATGAAAAACCTTTGAGTTTTATATCTTTGGACTCGTTAAACAAACATCGACAAACCCGTCATGGGACCGAACCACTCCTTCCTAGGGTTCGTTAAACATACTCCGAAGGACTTATCTGAAGGATAAGCTTATATCAACAAGCATATGTTATCCTCCTCAAGATTGCGTAAAAATAAAGAGGTACTTGCCAGAAATGGTGGGGGAAAATTTGGGAAAGGGATATGTTCTCATCTTCATATTGATTGGCAGTAAGTGTCTCTCTTGAACATGACACCCCCTATTCATTATATTTGAAGCCGGTTTGGGAAATCCATTTGTCTCTCATTCAATTTGCTACAAGGTCATACCTTGTGTCGTCTCTGAGTCAATGTTTCCAATCATTGGTCGTGTCGTTCATATGTTCAATAGAAGTTCATTTGAAACCTCTATTGAGTCGGCCATCTGCAGTTGTCCATTCTCTCCGTGTCGGCCTTCCCTGTGTCCAGTACTTTGTTTCACCTTCAAAATTCGTTACTCATTTCATGTCATTGATGGGGGATACATCAAGGCCCTCCTGTGACGAGTTTTGTTCCGTCGACTTCAGCTCATTATCCGGAAAAAAGACTTAGAAATTCTTTGGTACCTTGGAACTTGCATGCCTCAATGGTAGGTTTCCTCGCTTTCGACAGTGGGTTTACATCATTGACCCCTGATCAAAAGATTCTGTTAGATGTTCGAACTCAACTCCTTCATTCACATTCGAATGATTGTACTAGAGTACCTTGGGAGTCATTGACATTAATGGTGATTTCCCTCGCACTTGTTAACAGTTTCATCAATGACCGGTAATCAAGTGGTTTCTACCATGTTCGACTTCAACACATGTAATTACATGGTTAGATTCATACTTTTAGGCGACAGGATTGAAGACCCTGGATATCATCTCTTTGTCCAAGTTGCGATGGAATATGTATAATTTGCGACACATAGATCCACTTTGTATGTCTCGTGGCTATGTCGTCTTAATTTGAATTTTCTCGCATAGATCCACAGTGTATTCCTGGTGGCTATGCTATATTTTGACGACATGGATCCACAGTGTATGATTGGTGGCCATGACCTATGTCTACAATGTCATCCGTCTATGATCTGAGTATGGGAATGCCTACCTCAGAATTAATATATATGATATTCTGCAGATGCTTGGTTGTTTGCAGGCTTTCGATTAGGTGCGCTCCTGGTTTCCGACACACACATGCAATTTACAAAGTCTTTCGGTTGTCACTGATTCTGGCCTCATACTTTGGGGGGAATTCTGTTACCCACGATTTTAGTCAATCTTGATGGTGTATTGATTATGGTGTACTTAGGCTCCTCATAAGAACTTTCTCCTGAGAAAAGTGACATTCATCTCTTCCCAGAAAACTTACTTTTGAAGAGAGTTCGCAGGTTGCTAATATCCTAGCGTGCGAGAATGACCCATTCTCATAGGCTGCCTTAAGCTAGGGTGTGAACTTCTCGCATTGTGATACATAGCTAGGGTGAGAACTTGTTCTAAAGCTTGGAAAAAGATGAAGTCTCGATGGTTCTAGAAGGGAATCTTCTAGAAGAATGGGTTGGCATTCGAATGGTTATCCTTTTACTGGTTTCCCTGATATTGTGGGATCATTCTTATCCAAGTAACCATCTCATTCTATCCTATATATTGATGGAATTCTCATGGAAAAGGTTAAGCAATATTCATTGGAGAATTGGTGAAAGAATTGTGTGAAGGACCTAGCTTGAACAGGAGCTTGGAGACTCTAGCAAGTCTATCAAGAGGATTTGATCTTATTCATACAAGGATCGAGCAAGTGTGTGTGTTGGAGCCAAGATCCATCGAAAGGAAGTTTGCGACATCAAGGCGATCAGGTTGTATCTTCTACTTTCGATTAATATGATACAGCGACATGTCCTTTTCCCATAAAGTCATTCTCACTTTATTGTGTAATTCCTTGATCATACACATAAGTCAACAGTTAAATATATTTTGCTATCTTCACTTTGGTTGGTTTGTGTTGTCTTGGTCTTGACCTCACGAGAGCACTGGAGCGAAGCGGGAGCAACAGAGACCCTAGGAAGCGATACAAAGGTATGTTACTTGCTCCTCCCTACTAGCTAATTCAATGGTCAAAACTTAGGGAAAGAGTCACATCCTGTCCTATTTTGTTCTAGATCCAGGTGGATCTAGGGAGATCTGTTAGTGTCTACACCTACCGATTAGTCCGATAACAAGCGATGGAAGAAAATGCTGCTACTTTGTCTAGGAGTCCTCATACTTCCTCAACGGATTCCACCATAGGGGGTGTTCCGCCTCCTAACCCACCTTCACTGGTTCAGACCACCATGGTCTCAACCGCCTCTAGTTCTGGCAGTGGTCCCATTCCATCTATGGCGGCGATCACTGCTTCGTTCACCTAGAGTGAGACGAGCCCTCTGTTTTCATACGGGATGCCTGGCCTTGATACAAACTCTGTCCTCTCCTACTCCACCCTACAGACCATGGGTCTGGGGGCAGGGAGCTCAAATGCTCCTCTGCAAGGGTCCATGGGGGGCACCTCAACCCCCTATAATTCTTTCCCTTACGGAGGGGGTCATATACCTCCGTCATCCCCCTCACTAGGCAGTGCTCCCCAGCATCCCGTCTAGTCAAACATGAACTACAGCTTGTTCGGAGCAGGTAGCCAGGGACCTTCTTCCAACAACACATCGATGGGTTCTTTGTCATTCTCTTTGTTCGACGCGTTTGGTAACAATGCATTCTCGTTAGCTCCTGTCTCGGTCAGGGGCAACCCTGGTTTTGGACAACAAAATCCTGTGCAAGGTATTATTCCTACACAGGGGGAAAACACCTCACAAGGACCCTGGAATCTGTGGCAGGGATCAATCCCCTCGTCAGGGATGTTGACTGGGGCAACCCCTTCCATGGCCAATGAATCCCCAGGCAAGGCTCAGTACCTATACCTGTCGGATCGGCAGGAGGCAAACCTTTCCAAAATCCTTGGAACACAAGCCAGGTAGCAATCTCGGCCCCTCAACGTCCAATTACAGGAGTCATTTGATGACGTCTCAACAAGATCAATATCCATATGCTAGCCATGGCCATGGTATTTACTAGAACCTTGGTCAGCAGCCTAACTTTTCCTGGCAACCTGGTGCCAACCAAACTCCAGGCTCCTTTTTCCCTGTATATAGTCAACAACCCAAGCTATCGTTTCTGGCAACGTTGCATTTTCCAAACTTGTCAAGATTGTTAAACGACCCAATCTATCACGATCTGTGTTGGCCTCCAATGCCAACCAAGTTGCCCTCGGACATCCCAAAGTTCGAAGGTAAGCCTAACGAAGATCCGGGAGATCATGTGACCACTTTTCACCTATGATGCTCGTCGAACTCATTGAGAGACGACTCTATACAATTGTGTCTATTTCAACGCTCTCTTATCGAGAGTGCCCCAAAATGGTACATCGAGATCGACCGCTCAAGATACTCTACTTTTGGCAAATTGGAAATGGTTTTCTTAAACCATTTCCAAATATCTGTGAGATAGGATACCGGCACATAATTGCTGGCCAAATTTGAGCAAACAAAGGCTAATCATATCTCGGATCACATCCTAAAATGGCGGTGTCGGAAGAGTTTGATAAAAGTACCAGTCCCACCGGCTTTTCTGCTGGAGTGATTCCTTAAGTCTTTGGTACCTCAGTTATCCAAGGACGTTGCAATGTCGGGAGTGTTTTCCGAGGAAGAAGCGCTAATGAGAGCTCAACAACAAGAACTGATATACTCTCAGTCTAGTTTACTTTATGAAGTTTTGCCAGATGCACCATGGTCCATTCTTGATAAGGCCAGACAGAAGTCTGGACCACATGTCGTTGGTATAGTTGGTTCAACACAAGCAAATCCCACTGACCAGTTGTCAAATCAATTGCAACAACTATCGATACAGCAGACAGCGTCCAGCCAAACCACTAGCTCGGTTGCTCCCCCTACTTAAACATCGGATGTACACAGTGTGCAGTCGACAAACCCAAATGCCAACCAGCAGCCTGACAACAAGAAAAAAGAGCGAAACAAGAAGGGTAAAGGGGATAAGAAACCCACCAACAACGCTGGTGGGGTCAACAAAGAGAAGAAAAATTCGAAGTATCTGTGTAACCTTTGCACTAAAGACCACCCGACTCACCTGTGCCCTCGGCTTGCGAAGGCCCAAAAGTTATTGGTGCAGCAACAACCTGTTGTGTTAACAAACCCATTTCCACATGGGCAAAATTTGACTCAAGCCTCTTCGAGCGTGGATGGGGGTAGTTAGGGACCCCCTCAGTCTTCTAGTAACCACTCGATCGCAAACATTTATATGTTGAAGGGTGACACTCACATATCTACTAGGGCACACGATTACGAAATGCCAAACACTGCTAAAAAGGGTAAAGAAGCTGAAAACCCACCAGTTCCTCTCCAGATTGAGAGGATGATGGGTGAAACAATGACACACATCCCAAAAGGGGTGTTCAAGAAAGCTTTGCACAATCTGATTGCAAGGGTTGCCCAGAATTACTCCGTGGTGGAAGATTTTTCACAAACCCCTTACACGATGTCTTCTTTGGAGGTCCTCCAGAGCTGCCCTTCATAGAGAAAGGCTCTGCTAGCTACCTTAGGATCTGTTAAGACCTGTAATCCAGGAACGATCATGCTTGATATGACCAACTTGAAACCTCGTCTCCCATACCACGTTGCGTTTCAGATAGTAAAGGTTCACCCCATGAAATCTTTTACTCGGAACATTTTCCGCACGGTGGTTGATGAGGGCGCCTCGACATGTGTGATTTCATTGGCGTGTTGGGAGGCCATTGGCCAACCTATTTTGTCTCCATCACCTACTCTCCTTACTGCTTTCGATGATCATTCTTTCCAACCACATGGAATCATCCCTTCCTTCCCCGTGCAGTTGGGAGGGAAGACCATGTTGGAAATACTAAAACAACTGAGAGGGGGGGGGTGAATCAGTTGTTTATGAGCTTAAACAATTTTATACCTTTTAAATATTATTTATCTTCCTTCAAGTGATCATCAACAATATACAGCATATGGACAGTAAAAGTAAAGACCATCAGTCACACATAAAGTACACACA
>ML797556.1:40858-64159 GCA_009831015.1 Picea engelmannii
TGCATCAACTCGTGCTCTCATTCTGCTCTTCTTCAACTCTCTGTTATTATGCTCTGCATTTCATCTCACCCTTCACATATGCTCAATCTCCTCCTGCGCATCCTCTTCGTCTCTATTCTTACAGTTTCATTCTTTTTCACTTATTGAACAACCAACCCAACACAGTCTGCTTCATCTTCCTTTTATACACACAACCTTGACGGTTCCACTTCACCTTCCAATAGGCAGACCAAGGACACATGTCTTAGCAACTAAAATCATAACTGATTCGCAATCAAGAATCCGTTTTGTTTAGCAGAATCGTAACTGATGAGTTACCTATGTGTGAAGAAACAGTAACCCTTAGATCTCATTCAAGTCTTATCCTCACCGTAGGATGACTTTTATAAATCTTTCCTTTAATTTGGGTTTTGGCATTTCGGCATTCCTTTGCCCAAGTTTCTCGACACTTTCACATCGTGCTCTCCGAAACTCCGAATTCGAGCTTATCTGGACTGACTCCTTCTCTTCTCGTGACCAAGGGTTGTGACCAAGGCTTTATGTGAAAGGCGCTTTCGCGATTTCGCATATCGCGAATTCGTAATTCCTTATGTTCAATGTTCCTGTCACCTCCAAATCTCGATCTGCAAAATTCCATAATGAAATCAGATCAACGATCCAGATTATATCTAGATCTGACGGTTCATGTTAAGTTGGGATATTACTCATCGCGATTTCGACACTCTGGACGATCGATGTTTTCATCAACTCGAATTCCCGATTCTCGACATTCAGTAAAGAAGTCGAATCAATGGTCCAGATCACTTCTTGACCTGATGGTCATTGTTACATCGCAATTTCGGGGTTCCTGATGTCAATAAACTTTGACATGTCCAACTCGCGATCCCCAAAACTCCGACAAGGACTGGGATCAACGGTCCATATCATTTCTTGATCTGACGGTCCAGATTCAATTGCGATTTCGCATATCGCGAAATCGGCATTCTTGATGCATTGAGTTCTTTGCCTCTTGAGTTCGCGATGCCCGAAACTCCGATAAGAAGTTAAATCAATGGTCCAGATCTGATCTTATCTTAACGACTGCGATTAAATCGCGAAATCGCATATCGCGATTTCGGGGTTCTTGTTGTCAAGTGTTTTTGTCATTCCAAAGTCCCTATCCCCGATACTCCATGCAGAGAATCAACGGACCAGATCACTTCTAACTTTACGGCTGCGATTAAATCGCGAAATCGCATATCGCGATTTCAAGGTTCTTGTTGTCAAGTGTTTTCGTCATTCCAAAGTCCTGATCCCCGATACTCCATGCAGAGAATCAACGGTCCATATCACTTCTAACTTTACGGCTGCGATTAAATCGCGAAATCGCATATCGCAATTTCGGGGTTCTTGTTGTCAATTGATTTTGAAATTTCAAAGTCTCGATCCCCGATACTCTGATAGTGACTGGAATTAACGGTCCAGATCAACATTTGATCTGATGGCTCAGATTTCATCGTGAATTTGCATATTGTGATTACACCCGCTTCTCCTTGCAATTTAAAGACCGTGCAGGTTTTCTTCGATCCAACGGTGGTCGGACCCTGCGCTTGGATCTGACGGCTGAGATTTGTCTCCCTCTTCAACGATCAGAGATTCGTCTTCAACCTTTCGCTCATTCACTGCCTTCGATCATTCACTGCTCTGAACTTGTCTTTTGTTTGCCTGTCATCTTCACTGTTGCCATCAATGACAAGCATTGCATTCGCTGTCTGTTAACTGAATTTGCCAACAGACCATGTGTGTCAAAGTTGAAGTGGTCGATGCACCTCTCGACTACAACATATTGTTAGGAAGGAGTTGGACATATGCAATACATGCAGTGGTTGCCACAGTTTTTCGGGTCTTGTTGTTTCCACATGAGGGCCGAATCGTGACCATTAATCAGTTGTCCTTCTCAGTGCTTGACCCTTCATCGGGGGCATCCATGGTCCTGATGATTGACAACCCATAGCCCAGTGTCGTCAATGTGGGGGTTGGTTTGTGCCCACCTTTGATGGGTACATTCGATTACCTGGTTCCTTCTGGCGATGTCAAGATGATATCGGTTGTCCCCGACCAGCCTAGGGATGAGATTTTTCAAGTATCGTCATTTCATACGACTTACTTTATTGATCCATGGACTCTTCCTTCCCCATCGGCTTCGATTGAAGGGACAGGGCATCATGGCATGGCCATGCCCTTGTCTGCAGTAGAGGTTGCGTACTCTATAGTCGAGCAAGATTCTGCCAACCCCGATCCAACTCCTGCACAGAAGTTAGATCCAGTTCTCGAGCCTATTTGGGCTCAAGATTCCCTCACCACTATCGATTCTTTAGACTTGGTCTTTCCCTCAGACGAGGCAATTATTGAGGCAATGACTAGTCCGGACATACCCTAGGATGATCTCCATCACAGATCTTATTTTATCCCGGAGTTAAGGAGAATTGAGGTAGGAGAATTCATGTTGACTATGACTGGAGATAGGTCTTGTCCTATCAATCTTTTGGCTACGCACGCAGTTTACGCCTAAGGTAATATGGAAACCATCGCTGAAACGATATCTATTGACATCTCCAGAACCCCTGGCATCGTGGAGAATGTCTTCGTCAGAGCAGACTGCTCCCCCGAGCAGATTCGAATCTACACAGATTTATTTAAATAATTTCATGACGTTTTTGCCTAGTCTTACGAGGAAATGCCAGGCATTGATCCAAGAATCGTCGAACATGAAATAATGACGTATCATGACGCTAAGCCGATCCGACAGAATATTCGTCCCATAAATCCTAAGAAATCAACAATTATTAAGGCTAAAGTAGAGAAATTGTTCAAACCCGGTTTCATCTACCCCGTTCAGTTGACTCAATGGGTGTCAAATCCCGTTCCGGTCAACAAAAAGTAGGGAACAATCCGCGTATGTATGGAATTTCGTGATTTGAACAAGGCTTGTCCAAATGATAATTTCCCCACCCCATTCATTGACCAGATTTTCGATGAATGCGTTGGCTGTGAGGTCTTTTCTTTCATGGATGGTTTTTCGAGATACAATAAGATACATATTAGGCCCGAAGACCAGCATAAAACCGCTTTTATCTGTCCATGGGGTACATTTGCTTATCGGAAGATGCCTTTTGGCCTAAAGAATGTTGGAGCCACTTTTCAGCAGTCCATGTCTTTTTCTTTCCATGATCTCAGACACATATTCAAGGCTTATCTCGATGATTTAACATCACGATCTCGTAAGAGAGCTAATCATCCCACACACCTCCGACTTATCTTTGAGCGATGTCACTACTATCGGTTTCACTTGAATACAAACAAATGTAGCTTTTGCGTGATGTCAGGTCATCTTCTAGGTTTCATAGTTTCAACAACAGGGATCATGGTCGATCCTCTAAAGGTTGAGGTGATAGTTCAATGGCCTCCCCCGTGCACAGTCCCTCGGCTTTAGATTTTACAGGGAAAAGCCAACTTTCTTCAGCATTTTATCGCAAACTATGCCAATATCATTAAAGGGTTTATGTGTTTACTAAAAAAAGACATTCCTTTCTATTGGGATGAAGCCACTCAACACTCTTTCAAAGCATTGAAACGCGCCCTCACGTCTTCCCCTCTGCTTCGACCACCCAATTATAATAAAGATTTTTTATTGTACTTGGTCGCGATAGAGTCGACCATCGGTATGGTCTTGGTTCAAGAGGACGATCTGCTTGAAGAGCATGTGATTTGTTACCTGAGCCGAGGCCTGGTTGGACCAGAACTCAACGAATCTCATGTTGAGAAGCTTGCGTTGGCAGCAATGCATGTTGTCCAACAGTTCTATCATTATATTCTGCTTCGTAAAACCACTGTCATTGCCGTTGTGAATCTGTTTCAATACATATTGACACGATGTGTAATTGGAGGAAATATCAGTAGATGGATAGTTATCCTCCAGGAATTTGACTTAGATTTTGTTTCTGTGAAATCTAAAAAGTCACTAGTCTTTGCGGAACTTATCTCAGAACTTCCAGTCGAATCAGGTGATATTATTCCCGAAGAATCATCGATCAAAGGAGATATTTTTCTTATTTCATCTTCGAACCCCTGGTATGGAGATATACTAGTCTATCTCTAGACTTTGAAGTGCCTCGCCACTGCTTCTCGTGATGAGCGTCGACATATACGCCATCAGGAAAAAAAACTATCTCATACTCGATGACACTTTGTATCGTCGAGGTGTAGATTGCATCCTTCGTCGGTGCATCACTCATGAGGAAGCAGAACTCGTTCTTAACGACTGCCACACTGGAGAATGTGGTGGTCATTTGTCTGGGTTGGAAATAGCCCAAAATATTCTACGAGATGGTTACTTTTGGCCGACGTTAATCAAGGATTGTGTTTAATCGGTCAAGAAGTGCCACTCGTGTCAAATCTTCTCTCAGAATATGAGGGCACACCCCGGTCCCATGTTTCTCGTCATTACAATTGGTCCCTTCACCAAGTGGGGGATTGATTATACTACATGCCACTCGACTTCAGCCAAGGGGCACCTTTATATCATCGTAGCAATAGACTACTTCACAAAGTGGGTCGAGGCTATGCCAACGTTCAATAATGATGGAGAGACAACAACTCTCTTTCTTTTCAATCAGATAATAGCAAGGTTCGGCATCCTAAGAGAGATTATCATTGACCATGGCAGTGACTTTCAGAACAAAATGATGTATGAGTTAACGTCAAAGCTTGGGTTGAGGCAAGAGCATTCATCACCTTACTACCCACAAGTGAATGGTCAGGTGGAAGCTGTGAGTAAGTCCCTCAAGACTATTTTGCATTGAATGATCAATTCGGCCAAGTCAAATTGGCGTTTGATGTTGTACTCAACTTTGTGGGCCTACTGAACATCTATAAAGACTACAACCGGTTTCTCATCTTTCCAACTCGTTTAGGGGATGGAAGCAGTCTTGGCAATAGAGTGTGAAATCCCATCTCTAAAGTTGGCAGTACAGTTATTGCCAGACACTTCACTGCTTGAGGAACGCTTATTATATCTCGAGCAGCTCGATGAGCAACGTCGTGACGCAGCCTTGGCTAACGAGGCGCACAAGCAAAGAGTCAAGTGTTAGTATGATCGGTTTGTTCGTCCTCGGATTTTATCCGAAGGCGACCTTGTCCTGGTCTATGACCAAGATAAGGATCCCCTGGGGACAGGCAAGTTCAAACCCATGTGGTTCAGACCTTTAATTGTGAAGGAGGTACTAAAGAAGGGAACTTATCGTCTGGTTTACTTTGAGGGGAACGCTTTAGCGGAGCCTAGAAATGGGCTCTACCTCAAGAAGTATTACTCATAGGTGGCTCGCCTTGGGTGACTTCTTGTACATATGTATAGTTCTTATACAATTAGTTTGTTTTATCTTTTTCTTTTATGGACGTGTTGTTATTGATGTCATCTTTTTCACTGTGGCAGATGTCAAGTGAATCAGAGGTGCTTGTTGGGTTCGCGGACGGCGCTAGCCAACACACTAGGAGGCTTGCTTCCACAGCTTGGGTGATCTTCACACCTCATGGCCAATTGATATCTTCTGGAGGTATCTGTTTAGGTGACGCCACAAACAATGTCGTTGAATACAACGCAGTAATAGAGTTACTTCATGACGCTTTGTCGCATGGTATCTCCCACCTCCGGGTCTACTTAGATGCTCAGTTGGTTGTGTCCCAGTTAAATGGGGTTTACTGTGTTTATGATCCTACTCTACATCGATGATTCCTTAGGGTACGTCTCTTAGAACAATGCTTTGATTACATTATGTATATCCATGTTCCTAGGAGATGAAATCAAATCACAGATACTCTAGCTAATCATGTATTAGATTGACATATTGCACACACATACACATGTACATACATTGTAAAAATGTGATCCATAAGACATAAAAGATGTAAATACGCATATATATATATATCAAAAGTCTCACAGTACATAGGTGGGCGCAAGTGCCTCAAAAAATAATATGTCTGGTATACATCATGGGGCTTATGCCCTCAAAAATATACAAAAGAGTGCCCTCGACACGTAAGAAGTCCATCCTAAGCTAAGCACGGGGCCTGTTGGCCCTGCCATAGTGAACAACGGCGTTTGCCAAATGCCGAAAAAGTTGCACCCAGGTTCATGGCACCCCAACTACATGAGGCTGCATAGATGGCGGGAGATCCTCATGAAGTCTGTTGGACGCACTGGTCCCACATCTGTATATAAACAGATACATAGTTGTCAGACACTCTATTTCACATAAAAATGATATATATAAAAAATAAATTAAAAATTAAATAACTTTAAAAAAAAAATTAAAAAATTAAATAACTTTAAAAAAGAAAACGTACCCATCTCTCCTCGCTTAGCTCCAAGAGGTACGAGCATGTCTGGGTCCCTGGAAAAGTTGATCCCGACGTAGGGGTAGTCCTCTATCATCGGAATCTGTCATGCCCACCAGTCAAAAAAGGTATTGTCGAAGGCCTCTATGGTCCTCCCTCCCCCCTTTTGCGGCAGCAATGCTGCCCATCTTCACACTGTTGGGAGTGAGGCCACATGCCCCCGCACTGTCTCTCGTGGACTGAGACTAGGTACCCTCTCAAAGAAGAATGAGCATAGAATGGCACTGAATCTGAAGTTCTTGTTACTCCGCCCGTGACACTCGGTGAGTTGTATCTTCATGCAGTCTAGCATGGTCATGCTCCAGACAAAGATTCGTGCATTTAACCACTGCACCGCACAACGCATGTGCGCCCAGGAGGCCTGATGTAAGGTCATGGATCCAGTGATCCACCCAATGAGTAAAACTATCACTTTTAGTGATAGGTTGGTGATCTTGTGGATTGGAACCTGAGAACCTACTTTCTCAGTGCCGGCCTCGCAATGTAGTTCGATCAACTCAGCAATGTTGTGGGGCCCGGGGAGAAAAGCACGCAAGTTGACTGGTTCACCTCTCCTCGAGAGGCCAGTCAGAAAGTAAATGTCTTCAGTCATTGGAGTCAACGACTTCCCCTCAAGCATGAACACCTCTGCGTCGGGGTGCCAATAGTCCACCAAGGCATTCATCAGCCTGTGTTGTGCCCTCATGAATGGCCACCGGAAGAACTTCCACAAATCGCATTGTCTCAATGCGGCCATAGCTACAGGGTCCTCATCGACCAAGATATCTATGTCTTCATGCTCCCTCTCTCTCCAGTGGACATACATCCTATCAAATGACAAGTTCAAAGGGGATTTAACTCTTGTACTTTCAATTTTTTCCATGTTCTTGAGGGTGTACGCGGGTTGTATTGGACACAGTCGTGTATGAATGCGAGCAGATTGTTTTCTGCCCGTGGGTTGTCCTTGGACAACCCACGTACATGTAAGGTCGCCCCCTTTTAGAAGTGTGCACCCCCCAAAAAACTAAAATAAATGCAAAAAGAAAGTATTGAAATGCAAGAGGGGTTGATTCGTACTTACCTGGTTCAAGCAGAAGTTCATTTCGGCCTCTAAAGCTCCCGAAATCAACTCTTTTAGCAAAGGAGTATTTTTGGCTTTTTGGTTAATTCTCAATTTGCAATGGTGATAATGAGCTGCCAACTTCTATTTATAGACTTTTTTGGCCCTTTTTGCCACTTTTTGAACCCTTTTGTCATTTTTTCTGGTTTGAAAATCGTTTAACATGGTTCTTGAGTTTCTCATTGGATGTTACGATACACTTCACTTTTGGTTTGGAAAAAAAATTGAGACACTTTTAAAGATTCTTTGGTAAAATTCATTTTTCCAACTTTTGCATTTAAGTTAAGGTTTCACCTCCAGTTTTTGCATCTCGTTGTCTTTTCCTCTTTGCCATAGGATCGAACCCACCGAATTGCGACACAGAACCGTCATTGCTACTTTAGAAGTGTTGTAATTTGGTGGTAGAGCCTACCTCTACATGGATGCCCTAGGTAGATCATGGTTGCATTTTGGTGTCCATGCCGTCATTAATGACTTTAGTCTCGGGAATCCTTGTTAGTCTTGTCCCGATTACGAGATTGAGCCTCATACGTCTAATATGTCATCACTCTTGGCCTCACCCTCGGGACTTCTAGAAAATGAGTCGTCTTTAAGCCCTTTTCAGACTCTTTAAACATGAAAATATTGCCAAGTGATCTTGTTGTCCTTCACGCTTACCAAACTAAAATTTGAAGGCACATCTGTCCGGCGGTAGTTTACCCCTTTTTCGGTCCGGATGGTCAATTTTACGAACAAAGGTACATTCTAGGAACTTCGGTTCGCTAGAAGAGTATTCTTAGGTATAAGTTTAACCCTTTTTCGAGCCTGAGGGACTAAATATACGAAAAAGGAACCCCCACGGAGTCCATAGCTAAGCTCTTTTCAGAATCCCTAAAATTGAAAACATTGTTGAGTGACCTTATTCCTTCACACTCGTTAAAATGGTCCAGAAGAACATCCCCTACGGAGTCCATAGTTAAGCTCTTTCCAAACTCCTTAAAATTGAAAAGATCACCGAGTGACCTTGTTATTTCACATTCGTTAATTGGTTTAGAAAAACATCTACTGGCATGAGTTTACCCCTTTTCCAGCCTGTAGATTAAGGAGGGAAAAGGTACACCTCGGGAGATTTGTCTCGTCGGGAGAGTTCTCGTAAGTAAAGTTTATACTTTTTCACGCTAAGGGGACTAAATATAGAAAAAGGTTGTGAGTCCATAGTTAAGCTCTTTTTAGACTCCTTAAAATTGAAAAGATTGTTGAGTGATCCTGTCTTTGTCACACTCGTTAAAATGGTTTTGAATAGACGTCTTTTTGGTGCTAGTTTATCCCTTTTTCGAACCAACTAGACTACCTTCGAAAAAGGTACCCCAGCGGAGTCTTCTTTTATGCTTTTTCAAACTCTCTAAAAGTGAAAAACCACCGAGATTACCTTCTCTAGGCTCGTGAAAAATACATTGAAAGGGGTTTCATCATGTCTTATTAATCGCATTTGCATCTTTGTGTCTTTGGCCTAATGCCAACTCCATGTTTCTCTCAACTGAACCTTTGAAGCATGCCTTATATGCAAGCCTTGTAGCACTTTGCCTCTACGTTTTGACACCTTGACACATGGAGGAATTTTCTCGAGTGTCCTTTTCCTGCACATGTCTCCTTGCTCTGAGAATTAGTGTGTTCCTTGCGCTTGGAACTAGTATTCTTGCGACACTCGTTCCTTCTTTGTAACCTATCATTCTTTTATTCTTTTTCAAGCTCTTCAAAAATATTGAAAAAGACAAAAAAATCATATATACCCCAAAAAGAGGACAGGAAAAGTATTTTCTTTTTATGGCAGCACAATGAGTCACCCTTGGACAAAGCACATCCTTTCGTTTGTTCGTCAAGATTTGGGATTTAATATGACCTTGGAAGTTGTTCTCGCTACGTAGAGTTGTGTCCTCCTCCGTTTGGTTATTCTTCCAAACACATGGAGAGTTTGTGCTGCCTCCTGCATCGTGAACTTATGTTAATGTCATGCTGCTTGAGTCTGATCATCTATTGTACTTTTGTCCAAAGGAATTTTTACCCAACCTGAGTCGGCCTTTCTGTAGTTTGTCTCTTGAACTCATGCTCGACCATCCCCAAAAGTCCAATCAAGTCCTTGTTCAAAATCAATGAAGTTCTCTAACTGATCACCGAGATCCTCTTTTTATTCCCGACGAGTCATCGAAGACCTCTAGGTAGTGAATTCATACACTCACATTACACTCCTACCCGAGTTTTGAAGATCTTGAAGTTGTTGCTCGAGCTCTGAAAGCCTCATCTCTAGCCATCAGGCATCATTGGCTTCTTGAAGATGGATACTATACATGTATATCTTTGATTTTGAGATATTGATCCACTGTGTATTTCTCACGGCTACACTTTATATAGTTATATGACATGGATCTACAGTGTATTTAATTGGCAACCATGATTTATTTCATCCCGAGCATGGGTATGCCCGCCTCGGTGAGACAATTATGATTTTTGCAGATGGCACCTCCCGAACTTTGGTCCCGGGCTCACTTGCTCCATACGTTGGTGATGATTTGTAATGTATTTTTGCCATCAGATGCTCCTCTAACCTCACACGTTAGGGGGCATCTGTTATAACCTTAAATTGCACAATGCATGCATACCTGGCATCAGGCCCTCTTACTTTCTATTTTTGTCAAGCCATCACTTAGCAACTCTTCTTAAAAACCATATTTTTGAAGATGTACCCGCCCTCCACCACTACTGCACGCATACACACACTTGTTGCACCAATACAACTCACGTATGTACACTAGTTGCACCATTACAGCCCGCATATACCCACAAATATTGCAAAAATTAAAAAGTTGCAACGAATTCGTTGAGATTACGGGATATTGGGTAGTTTTCCAACTGTCCCACCGCCTATAGCCCATCACCCAACCGAATAACCATCCTTTTGTCATATAAAAGGAGGTGTTGGGGTCTCATTCCTAAGCTAAGCATAAGAACAGTGAAGCTCTGCCTGTTTCACATCCCCTCCTTGCCCCAAGAATTTGCAACCACCTTGTGAGTTTTGTGCCAGAATTGCCCATTCTTGCCTTTTTTCTCCATCATAAGCCTATTCCATTCCCTAGAGAGAGGTTGAGAGGAGACAGATACATGGAAGTGTAGTTGGAGCTTGGTGAAGAGGAGCCTGGACCAGGTTCGAGGAGCATTCGTTGATCTCATTGTAAGTAAACTTTGTGATATCAATAAAAGGAATACTTTTTTTGTCTCGAAATATGATGTGCTCAATATTTATGTTTGATTTATGTTTTATACTGACATCTAACCCACTAATTCATATATAAGGTGCATGTTTGTAGTTCCTTGTTTGTCTATTTGTGAACATGGGTCGGCCTTGGGAGGAGACTTGTAGTCAATAGAGAAATCGAACGTGAAAGGATCGACATCGGACGCGAAGTTTAAGGTAGAGTTACCCGATCTTTTCACTTTTTATTTTATGCATGAATGTGGGGTATATTTGGGGTAGTTATTAAAAAATAGGAGACTTTTAGATGGTTAGATCTACCTACATGTTGAACCCTAGTGTAGTCCATAGGGGGGTTTTCCTGCTATAGCATGTAGGAGGCAACGCAAACTCTCCATGTGTTTGGAAGAGTAACCAAATGGAGGAGGACATAGCTCTATGTAGCGAGAACAAATTCCTAAGGTCATACTAGATCCCAATGCTTGACAAACAAATGGAAGGACGTGCTTTTTCCAAGGGAGACTCTCTGTGTTGCTGAAAAAAGAATAAATATTTCTCATCCCCTCTTTTTGGAATATTTGATTTTTTGTCTTTTTCAATTTTTTACGAGTTGTGTAAATAATATGTTAGCCGTGAAATTTCCCAAAGAGAATGTCCTGGGAATTTCCATCTATCATGAGATCATATGCATTTCAATATTTCAAGGTCTGTAGTGGAATGCCAATTAGTGTAAACCTTAAAGAAATCTAGGAAGAACAAATTCTTTTGGAGTGTTATACCCTTTCAACATTCAAAATCTGTGGCGAAATATAAATTGGCGCAACTCTTAAAGGGATCCGGGAACGAATCTCAAGAGTATTATATTCATTTATATCGGTACGGTCTCATAGTCGTGGATTAGATAATAAGACTATAGAAGCCATTGACTTCAACGATGCAGAATGATTTACGATGGGAAAACTTAAGTTAAATTAGATATATATAGATACGCACATAACCACTTATGCATACAGGAGTCTATATGTACAATAATCACAAGATCTACTTTAAATGAAAGAAATTAATCAGCGATTGACACAAGTAAAGATTTCATTTGTAAGTATTCGAAAAGGATTTGAATCATTGTATAGTCTACCCCTGTCATGTTTTCACAATATGGATATCTGTCTGGAATATCTCTACAATATCATTATACAGAGACTAGCAACGAAAACCTCAATAGCAGAAAGGAAATTATAACATCTATTTAACTAAAGAAAAATTAAGATTTGTACATCTAATGATTTGGGCATCAGTCTTAAGTCAAGAACGCCAGAGTAATAACCCAACATCACCGAGACTTCTCCAGATCCCTCAAAGAGTTCTCTTATTAGAAACCAGAATACCTTTCTGAGTAGAACCCGAATTTGATCCGGCGCCATATTCCACGTAGACCTACAAAGGAACAGAACTTTTAAATTAGTCACAGGATAGAGGCCTCTCCAAAGCTCGAAATTCAAATAAACATACAAGATAATGATTGGACAGAAACTTTTACTTATCTTCGTTTTGCCATAGGTAAGCTTCCAGCCGAGTCGTGACCATCAATGGACAGAAAGGGGAGTAGCGAACTTGATCAATCTGATGGGTACCCTTGCATCAAATAAGGGCCCCATCATTAGTGACAATATCCAATACAAGAGTAGGGTTTTACAAGAAATAGAACTAGATTCTCGAAGAACCTCCCCATGACAAAGAAAAATTCTATAACCTAAAGAACCCTTTCGCGTAGAATGAAGACTACGGGTACGAAAAGGCCATGTGATGAGGTAGAGTTGGCATGTCCATATTGGACAACAGGTTGGGTGATGTCATCGACATTCGCATACACCTTGCCCCTTCAATGGCCTTGCCAAGGTTTAATTCTCGTCAAACCTACCCCTCCTCGGCATTTAGTGGGATACGGATTAAGGAAGCGCCTGTGTGACTCATGGAGGCCTGCAACCCTAACCACTACGAACTCATTTAATGCAATTTTTCAGTTGATGTTACATATTGGACAGGTGGAGCCGAGTGGGTTTGCTCGCATGGGCAAGGGGTTATAGAATAGTCGTTACATTGAAGGCCTTACCTAACCACCACCCTTACCCGAATGCTTTTAAAAAGGGGTCTGATATTATTCTATTAAAACATTGCATAGAGGTATATGATCCAACCCTGTACAGTTATCCCTTTTCCTAAGTCCTTTTGATTGAGTTTTTGTGTGAGTCAAATTTACGCAAAGGCTTAGGGTCAGAAGACCCAAATCGTTGTGGTCTAAGCCTATTGTATGGGTATATGGGTATACAAATATGAAAGTAAATATAACTGCAAAACTATAAGTGAAATTTGGAATGCAGAGTATGTACATCTTATAACGTTGATTTGAAATTTTAAGTTGGGTAGTAAAGTCAGTCGACGACAGTCGGGACTTTAGCAAAACCTTCACAGTTGAACCAGAAATAGAAAGGCCTACCTTCTGTTAAAATTTGAATCCATTTAAGGATGAATGCATAAACAAACAGAATAATTATTTGAAAGTTTTGAGGTATATTACATATGGTATTAGAGCAAAGGTTACAACACTGGACCTGAACATGACCACATTAGCTACTTAGCATATATTTCGATTTATGCAAAACTAACAAACTTTTACTCTTACAAACAAAAAACCTTTTATGTCTTGTATTAATCATGGCAGCACAGGATGACACAGAAATCAGGCTCGATGGGAATCCAGAACAAGGGCATCCTGAAAATCAGAGACAGAATAGTGACGAAGCTCACCTACTGAAGTTCTGGAAACAATGAGGAATCTCATTGTCGAACTACAAGTTTTCAAAGCCGATAATGAAAAACTGAAGAAAGAACGACAGGAACAGCAGGAAATAAATGAAGTCCTGCTGCGCAGTATAGTGACAAAGAAAATCCCAAAGGATGATAATAATGAAGAGGAGGTCAATAAAAGGGCCTCCAAGAATTCTGGGCCAGAAGTAGAAAAAGGGGACAGTTTATCTGAAGGTACACCTTCAGCTGAAGACAAAAATAAAACAGACAGAAAAAGAAAACAAGTAGACCATCTCGAAGGAGAATTTAAGAAGACTAAACCAACTACCTTTGATGGAGAATCCAGAACAAAAGAAGAAGTCGAGGCATGGTTATTGGACATCAAAAAATACTTCTAGATATATAACTATTCCAACAATATGAAGGTCAGAATGGCCATTTACAATCTGAAAGGGAAGGCCATCATTTGGTGGCAAGACCTGAAATTAGCCAAGGGCCTAAAGGAGAAACAGATGGAATGGTCTGACTTTAAGAAATACTTCAAGAAACAGTACCCATCTGAAAGATACTATGAAAGGAAAACGAAAGAATTTTACGAGTTACGACTTGGACAGATGACAATGGAGGACCTTAAAAACAAATTCCTGGAATTACTAAGGTTCGCACCTTACATCCGAGAGGATAAGGTAAAAATCCAACGATTCTTAAGTTGTTTACCACAGTCCTACAGGGACAAAATTGAGTTTGACAACCCCAAGTCCTTGAGTGAAGTATTCAAGAAAGCACGAATGTGCTACGACTAGTACAAACATCGGGCAGAGTTTCCCAAAACCTGGAAGGACAAGAAACAAGATCGAATGAACCAACGGAAGAAGGGATACCAGCCAGCTCCTTATCGGAATGCAGCAAAAATATTTCTGAGAAAATATTTTCACTCCAACCATCTGAATACGCAAGGCAGCGGTAAACTGGTAAATCTGGGAACGAAAAAGTTTGGGGACAACCCCCGCGACACATTAAAGTGTTGGGAATGTGGAGAACCTCACCTAAGGAGGAACTCTCCACGTTTAATTTCAGCAAACATAACTGTTGTTCATAATTTGTAGAAGCCTCGATGGTGGGTGATGTGGGAAGAAGCCTGCATCGGATAAATGCAGCCATAGATGGTCGGCAAGCTGACCACCAATCCTTTGTGGTAGAAATCGAAGGTAAAATCAATAACACTCGAATTTATGTTTTAATTGACCCTGGAGCTACGTTAAGTTATAATACTCCTGGTGTAGTAGAGTCAAATAAACTTAAGAAACTAAAACACACAAAATCATGGCTGGTACAACTAGCTACAGGGACTAAAAGGAAAGTAGTTGACTTTATTTCTGATTTTGAGTTCAGCTTAGATGGTCAAAACATAAGAACAAATCTTAACATCCTACCACTAGGATCTTATGATATGATTATCGGAATGGATTGGTTGGAAAAGCACAAAGCAGAACTAGATTTTTATACAAAGACACTTAACTATAAAGACGATTATGACACTACTAGAACATCTCAAGGTATACCAAAACCTGTATCAGTTAGACAAGTTTCAGCGATGCAATTCAAGAAATGTATGAGAAAGGGATGTCAAGTTTATGCCATCCAAGTAAAAAACCTGTTAGAAAAGGAAGATAAACCTAACTTGGATGACTTTGTTGTTCTACGTGATTTCAGAGACGTGTTTGTTGATGAAATACCTGAATTACCCCCTAGAAGGGAAATAGACTTTTCTATAGACCTGCTACTTGGTTCAGCCCCTACCTCTAAAGCACCTTACCGGATGAGTTTGTCGGAATTGACAGAACTAAAAATTTAGCTACATGAATTATTGGACAAAGAGTATATCAGATCGAGTGTTTCACCATGGGGAGCACCAGTCCTCTTTGTGAAAAAGAAAGACAGTACTCTAAGACTATGTATCGATTACAGACAATTGAACAAAATGACTATTAAGAACAAGTACCCCTTACCTAGGATAAATGACATGTTCGATCAAGTAGGTGGGGCCAAGATCTTTTCAAAGTTAGACTTACGATCCGGTTATCATCAAGTTAGGATACAGGATGAGGACATAAACAAAACAACCTTTCGGACAAGATATGGACACTACAAATTCGTAGTCATACCATTCGGACTCACTAATGCACCAGCCACGTTTATGTGCCTGATGAACAGTATTTTCAGTCAGTATTTAGACAAGTTCATACTAGTATTTATCGACGATATTCTGGTCTATTCTAAAACAGAGGAAGAACATGAAGAACACTTAAGAATAGTTCTGCAAACTTTGAGAAAACACAAATTGTATGCCAAATTTGATAAGTGCGATTTTTATCAAAAGAAAATACAATACCTAGGACATGTAATTTCAGTGGAAGGCATCGCAGTCGACACTGATAAAATAAAATCCATCATGGAATGGTCGGTACCTAAGGATGTGGCGGATATCCGGTCAATCATGGGAATCACCGGATACTATCGCAGGTTTATAGAGGGGTTTTCCAAAATAGCCTACCATATCACATCATTACAAAATAAAGGGACCAAGTTTAATTGGTCACAGAAGTGCCAAGATAGTTTTAACAAACTGAAGGAATTATTGACAACTGCACCCATCTTGAAGGTAGCAGATCCAGATAAAGACTTTATCGTCTGTGTTGATGCAAGTAAAGAAGGACTAGGTGGTGTCCTAACTCAGGAAGGACACATGATTTGTTATGAATCCCAGAAATTAAAAGAACATGAGCAAAACTACATCACTCGTGACTTAGAATTAGCAGCGGTAATACACGCCTTAAAAATGTGGCGACACTACATAATGGGCAGAAAATTTCTATTACTGACAGATAATAGCGGTGTGAAATATTTGTTCAGTCGGTCTGATCTTAATGCAGGGCAAGCAATATGGCTAGCCTTCTTAAGCGAATTCGACTTTGAGGTAAGACATATCAAGGGTAAGGAAAATAAGGTAGCAGATGCTTTAAGCAAAAGAGTCCATGGGTTATTCGAAATAAATGTCAGTAGAGCGGAAAGCGATCTGGGACAGAGAATAAGGACAACGGGTCTTAACGACCAAAACTACACGAAGTTAGTGACAGAATTACAGAACACTACAACAGATTGAGACAAACCAGAGTTAAATATCGATAAAAATGGATTGTTACGATTTAAGAACATACTTTACATACCAGATTTGGCAGAGTTAAAGATAACAGTTTTGGATGAAGTACATAAGAAACCATATTCTGGTCATCCAGGATACCAGAAAATGACAATAGCACTTAGAAAACTATTTTTCTGGCCCAACATGAAGGGTGAAATAGCAGAGTACTTGGCTAGGTGCCAAGATTGTCAACAGATTAAGGCCGAACACCAACATCCAGCCAGCCTACTACAGCCATTACCAGTGCCAGAATGGAAATGGGAGACCATATCACTAGACTTTATTACAGGTTTGACTAAAACTCAGAAACAGAATGACTCTATTATGGTTGTAATCGATAAACTCAGTAAGTTTGCACACTTTATTCCGGTGAAGTCTACTTTTAAAGCTATAAATATCGCAGAAATTTTTAGATTGCATGGTATTCCTCAAATGGTGATTTCAGATAGAGACACAGAATTTACATCTGCTTTTTGGAAAGAATTATTCGCAGGACTAAATACTAATCTGAATTTCAGTACGACTTGTCATCCTCAAGCGGATGGATAAACTGAAAAAACGAACCAAATCGTGGAGGATATGCTCCGCATGTATGTAAGAACAAAACCAAACAAGTGGGAAGACTACCTACACTTGGTAGATTTTGCATATAACAATGGGTACCAAACTTCGGCTAAGTTAGGCCTTTTCAAGGTACTGTATGGAAGGAAGTGTACAACCCCGATTAGCTGCGATAACCCGGTTGATAGACTCATGGTTGGACCAGAGATGCTCAAAGAAATGGAGAATATGGTAAGAAAGGTACAACAGAACTTAAAGGAAGCACAGGACAGGCAAAAGAGCTATGCAAACCAGAAAAGAAGACACTTGGAATTTCAAGTGGGAGACCATGTTTATCTGAAAGTCAAAGCCCAGAAAATTTCGTTGAAGTTAGGAAACTGTGCCAAGATGGCACCCAGGTTTTGTGGGCCCTTCGAGATACTAGCTCGAATTGGACCCATAGCATACCAACTCGCACTTCCAACTAATCTAAGAATTCATAATGTATTTCATATTTTTTTATTGAAAATGTATGTTCATGACCCTACTCATATGATTGATTGGAACTTGGTGTAGGTGGAACCCGAAGGCGAGTTCCAGGTGGAACCCCTGCGTATTCTGGACCGGAGAGAAATAGCACTTCGGAACAGAGTCGTTGCTCAGGTAAAGGTGCAATGGAAGCACTTTAGTCCCGAGGAGGCCACTTGGGAGTTGGAGGGAGATTTGCGGAAATCTCATCCAATCCTGTTCAAAGAAAGGAAAGAACACTGAGGACGGTGTTTTATTGAAGGGGGAAAAGATGTGACATCCCCAAAAATAAAGTATTTTTGAAATTTAAAATTTGTTAGAAAATTATTATTTTTTTAGTAAATTTGAATTTGGAAAAAAAATTCCATTTATGGCAATTCCGAATTTCGAATTTGATAAATTGTAATTAATTACTATGACTGTTGGGCAGAGATCTAATTTGACCCAACTAACTATTTGACTATGACACTTGTATGAAAACATAATATTTTATATTTATTGCAGGAGGACAAATGGAACAACCATGTTAAAATCAGCTGACCATGACTCCATGAGTGGGGAACATGTTGGAACTACCTATGGGATGATTGTTACAAGTGGAAAATCAGGGATTTGGCCATTGGCAGCCCCTGAAAATCAGGGATTTGGCCATTGGCAGCCCCTGAAAATCAGGGATTTAGAAAGCTACGAAAATTCCCAAGGGAGGGAAGAAAGACCTAGGCAAGGAAATTGTTTTGGATATATAGCATATGTGAGGAGGCAGGACGTTGTCGAGTAAGTTGGGAAAGAAATTATGGTATACTTGTTGTTATGAACACTAAATATAGAGTGTGAGACAAGGAGCAGACTACAGAGAGGAACATTGTTGAAGAGGGGATTTCAAGTTTGCCCTCATGGATTCATGGTCAGGATAGGGGGTGAACCAAGCAAGTGATTTGGCTGCCCTATTCTAAGGTTGGGAGGAACATGGTTGTTCCCTTTGTCTTTCCAACAATCCAGTTCAGATATGTACCCTCTACTTTCCCTTATCACACTCGTGTCGTTAGAACTATTGCATACATTTGTTGTTCTAGAGGAATTATTTTACTGTAATATGTAATTATTGAGCTGCTGTAGATGATTTGTGTTGCTATCCTAGATGAATTATTTTACTGTCGTATGTAATTATAGACCCACTGCAGATAATTCGTGTTTCTATTCTAGATAATTATTTTGTGGCCATATGCAAATTTCAGAATTAATGTAAATTATTTGTGGTAGGAATAATTTGGTTTGACTGAAGATTTTATATATTTAATCATAGTATGCTATCTGTTGTAGGTACGATTATGTTTGTATGTTTTCTATACATAATCTATTGACAAATCGTCTACTCTACTAACAAATATACCAATATCACTACTGTATGCGTGGTCCATCGTAATCACCTAACCAACGATAAATGTATGGGTTTATATACAATATCTATAGTAGTAATGGAATTGAATCTAGACAATAAACCACATTATAGAACCACCGGGAAACCAGTCGTGACAAGGACAGATCTAACCTATGTAAATAATATTTTAGCCGTGAAATTTCCCAAAGAGAACGTCCTAGGAATTTCCATCTATCATGAGATCATATACATTTCAATATTTCAAGGTCTGTAGTGGAATTTCAATCAATGTAAACCTTAAATAAATCTGGGAAGAACGAATTCTTTTGGTGTTATACCCTTTCAACATTCAAAATTTGTTGCGAAATATAAATTGGCGCAACTCTGAAAGGGATCCAGGAACGAATCTCAGGAGTATTATATTCATTTATATCGGTACAGTCTCATAGTCATGGATTAGATAATAAGACTATAGAAGCCACTGACTTCAACGATGCGGAATGATTTACGTTGGGTAAACTTAAGTTAAATTAGATATATATAGATACGCACATAACCACTTATGCATACAGGAGTCTATACATATAATAATCACAAGATCTACTTTAAATGAAAGAAATTAATCAGTGATTGACAAAAGTAAAGATTTCGTTTTTAAGTATTTGAAAAGGATTCAAATCATTGTATAGTCTACCCCTGTCGTGTTTTCACAATATGGATATCTGTCTGGAATATCTCTACAATATCATTATACAGAGACTAACAACGAAAACCTCAATAGCAGAAAGGAAATTATAACATCTATTTAACTAAAGAAAAATTAAGATTTGTACATATAATGATTTGGGCATCATTCTTAAGTCAAGAACGTCGGAGTAATAACCCAACATCACCGGGACTTCTCCAGATCCCTCAAAGAGTTCTCTTATTAGAAACCATAATACCTTTCTGAGCAGAACCCAAATTTGATCTGGCGCCATATTCCACGTAGACCTACAAAGGAATGGAACTTTTAAATTAGTCATAGGATAAAGGTCTCTCCAAAGATCGAAATTCAAATAAACATACAAGATAATGATTGGATAGAAACTTTTACTTATCTTCGTTTCATCGTAGGTAAGCTTCCAGCCGAGTCGTGACCATCAATGGACCGAAAGGGGAGGAGTGAACTTGATCAATCTGATGGGTACCCTCACATCAAACAGGGGCCCCATCATTAGTGAAAATATCCAGTATAAGAGTAGAGTTTTAAAAGAAATATAACTTCGTAAATATACATGAAACCCAACACTGAGTCAACAAGAAACAAAGGACGAGTATAATTTAGTTATACAGAGAAAACATACGAATCACAGAGAAGTACATTAAAAGGGAAACATAGTCAATACACAGATAATATGAGAATGCCTACTTTTGTTCAAGCAGAGGAACCGGGTCGAGAGAAAGAGAGTTGGATTAACCACAGAGTAATACAGACACCCCTCTCTGTATGGATGAACCGCAACCAAAGGCAGTACAAAGCCCGCGAATTTCCATCTGTGGCTTGTTGTAGGAATTTCGGACTCGAGCGGAATCATTAAATCGGGATCCACAGAAGAAATTCATGAATAATAATCGGTCCTCCTTAAGGGTTACGGATTATGGAGGAATGCGGTGTACAGTTGGATGAAAATCCTAGAGATGGGTAGACAGAGCTAGGTCAAGGAACAATATTCGAACGTTACATAGAGAATACCCGACCACGATAGAGGACGTTGTCATAGCCTACTATCTACTAGTCCACTAACCCAGGTAAGAACTAATTTGTATGTACAGTATGACTCTCACCCTAATGAATAACTTATGGAATGAAAACCTGAAGAAATATCGAAAAGATTCACTACCAAATAATGATACAACTCTGTGAAGGAGAGCAAGAGACGACAAGCTTAAGAACAAACTATTGAAAAACCTTTAGAAGCACTAAAAAAGCAAGAGAATGAAGTGTTGAGCCTTCGGGATTTGAATAGGTAGGGGCACGATAAGTGGAGCTACTTACCAGTAGCAAGGAAAACTAACAAGTTTAATGCCCTCTCTTTCTAGTTTTAATGATAAGAGGAGACTTGCTAATAGATGAAAATGTTACAGTGGTAGCGTGAAACTTACCAGGTGGATTTGGTTGGAAATGTCACCTCCATAAGAGGAAGTCCTCACAGTTTTCCCTTCGCCAAAAAATGGAGTCGCAGAACTAGATTCCCAGAGAACCTCCCCACGACAAAGAGAAATTCTATAACCTAAAGAACCCTTCCGCGTAGAATGAAGACCGAGGGTACGAAAAGGCCATGTGATGATGTAGACTTGGCACGTCCATATTGGACAAAAGGTCGGGTGATGGCCTCGAAATTCGCATACACGCTACCCCTTTAATGGCCTTGCCAGGGTTTAATTCTCATCAGACCTACCCCTCCTCGACATTTAGTGGGCTACGGATTAAGGAAGCGCCTGTGTGACTCATGGAGGCCTGCAACCCTAACCACTATGAACTCATTTAATGCAATTTTTCGGTTGATGTTACACATTGGACAGGTGGAGTCGATTGGGTTTGCTCGCACGGGCAACGGGTTATAGAATAGTCGTTACATTGAAGGCCTTACCTAACCACCACCCTTACCCGAATGCTTGTAAAAAGGGGTCTTATATTATTCTATTAAAACATTGCATAGAGGTATATGATCCAACCCTGTACAATTATCCCTTTTCCTAAGTCCTTATGATTGAGTCTTTGTGTGAGTCAAATTTACGTAAAGGCTTAGGGTCAGAAGACCCAAATCGTTGTAGTCTAAGCCTATTGTATGGGTATACAAATATGAAAGTAAATATAACTGCAGAACTATAAGTGAAATTTGGAATGCGGAGTATGTACATCTTATAACGTTGATTTGAAATTTTAAGTTGGGTAGTAAAGTCAGTCGACGACAGTCAGGACTTTAGCAAAACCTTCACAATTGAACCAGAAATAGAAAGGCCTACCTTCTGTTAAAATTCGAATCCATTTAAGGATGAATGCATAAACAAACAAACAAAAAATATTTGACAATTTTAAGGTATATTACAGACTCTCTGAGTGATCTTGTTGTTGATTGGGTGGATTACTGGATCTGCAACCCTGCATCAGGCTTCCTGGGCACACATGCACTGTGCCATTTAGTGTCAGGAGGCACATATTTTCGATTGGAGCACGACCATGCTTATGTGCATGAAGAGACAATTGGCAGAGTGTCGGCAGTGTACCAACAAGAACTTCGAGTTCGATACGATTTTATGTTCCTTTTTCTTTGAGAGGGTAGCCAGTCTCAGTCTAAGAGAGACAGTACGGGGGCATGTGGCCTCCTTCCCAACGATATTCAGGTAGGAAACATTGTTGCCACGATAGGGGGGAGGGAGGACCATAGAGGCCTTTGATGACAAGTTCTTTGACTAGTTGGCACGATAGATTCCAACGATCGAGGACTACCCTTATGCCGTGATCAACTTCTCCAGAGATCCATACATGCCCATGCCTCCCGACGAGGAGCGAGGTGAGATAGGTAACATGTTTTTTAAAGTTATTTAAATTTTAATTGTTTTTATATATATCATTTTTATGTGTATAGAGTACTGACTCTTTGTGTATCTGCTATGTACAGATGTGGGACCAGTGCGCCAAACAGACTTTGCGAGGACTCAACAACGTCCTCGACCAGAGGCAATACCAACAACAGCTGGTGGACCAGCAACCACAAGGGGGAACTCCAGCCAGAGAGGTTGAGAGAGTTTTGAGATGAGTGCAGCGCAACCTCATTGCACTCACTTGTACCGTACCTATGGCTGAGATCGAGGATCTCTCGCCGTCTATTCAGCCTCACGTAGTAGGGGTGCCATGGACATGGGTCCAACTATTCCAGCGTTTGGCCAACGTCGTTGTGCATTATGGCAGGGCCAATAGGCCCCATGCTTAGATAGGATGGACCTTTGATGTGTCGAGGGCACTTTTTGTACATGTATTTTTTGAGGGCATAAGCCCAACGATGTATATTGAACACTATTTTTGAGGCGTTCATGCCCACCTA
>ML797556.1:64168-81981 GCA_009831015.1 Picea engelmannii
ATATATATATATATATATATATATATATATATATATATATATATATATATATATATATATATATATATATATTTACATCTTTTACAAATATATGTACATGTGTATGTGTGTGCTTTTTATTTTTATGTGTGTGCAACATGCCATTCTAATATTTTATTAGCTAGAGTATCTGTCATATGATTAAATCTCCTAGGAACATGGATATACATAATGTAATCGAAGTAACATTCTAATATATGTACCCTAAGGAAACGTCGGTGTAAGGTGGGATCATAAACGCAGTAAACTCCATTTAACTGGGACAAAACCAGTTGAGCATCTAGGTAGACCCGGAGGTGAGAAATGCCATGCGACAAAGCGTCACGAAACAATTCTATCACTGCACTGTACTCGACAACATTGTTTGTAGCGTCACCTGGACAAATACCTCTGGAAGATAGCAACTAGCCTCTAGGTGTGAAAATCACCCAAGCTGCGAAAGCAAACCTCTGAGTGTGTCGACTAGAGTCGTTCCTGAACCCAAAATACACCTCTGATTCACTTGATATCTGCCACAGTGAAAAAGAAGACATAAATAACTACACGTCCACAAAACAAAAAAGACAAAAACTGTATAAGAAGCTATACATATTTACAAGAAGTCACCCAGGTGACCAACCGAAGAGTAATACTTCTCGAGGTAGAGCCCATTTCTAGGCTCTGCCAAAGCATTTCCTTCAAAATCAACTAGACGGTAAGGACCCTTCTTCAAGACCTCTTTCACAATGAACGGTCTGAACCACATGAGTTTGAACTTGCCTGCCCCCAGAGGATCTTTGTCTTGATCATAGACCTAGACAAGATTGCCTTCGGAGAAAATCCAAGGACAAATGTAACGATCGTACTGACACTTGACTCATTGCTTATGAGCCTCATTGGTTGAGGCTGCATCACGACACTGCTCATCGAGCTGCTCGAGATATAGTAAGCATTCCTCAAGCAGTGAAGTGTCCGACAGTAATTCCACTACCAACTTTAAAGAAGGAATCTGACACTCAATAGGTAAGACTGCTTCCATCCCGTATACAAGTTGAAAAGGTGAAAAACCAGTGGCAATCTTCATAGACGTTTAGTAGGCCCACAACACTGAATATAACATCAAATGCCAATTTGACTTGGCAGAATTGATCGTCGACTGAATAATAGTCTTGAGAGACTTATTCAGAGCTTCAACCTGACCATTTGCTTGCGGGTAATAAGGTAATGAATTTTGTTGTCTAAACCCAAGCTTTTACGTTAACTCAATCATCATTTTGTTTTGGAAGTCACTGCCATGGTCAGTGACAATCTCTTTCGAGATGTTGAACCTTGCTACTATCTGATTAAAAATGAAAAGAGTTGTTGTTTCACCATCATTGTTAAACATTGGCATAACTTCGACCCACTTTGTGAAGTAGTCTACTGCTACGATGATGTAACAATGCCCCCTGGCTGAAGCTGGGTGACATGTAGTGAAATCAATCCCCCACTTGATGAAAGGACCAACAACAATGACAAGAAACATGGGAACAAGATGTGCCCGCATCTTTCGATAAAAGATCTGACATGTGTGGCACTTCTTGACCGCCTCAACACACAATCCTTGATTAACGAGGGCTAGAAGTAACCTGTACGTAGAATATTTTGGGCTATTTCCAACCCAGACAAATGGCCGCCACATGCTCAAGTGTGACAGTCATTCAAAACGAGCTTTGCTTCTTCATGGATAAGGCATCGACGAAGAATTCAATCCATGCCTTGATGATACAAAGTGTCATTGAGTATGATATAATTTTGTGCCTGATGGCAAATGCGTCGATGTTCATCATGGGAAGCAGAAGCGGGGCACTTCAAAGTCTGGAGACAGAGTAGTATATCTCCATACCAGGGGTCTAAAGATGCAATTAGAAAAATATCTCCTTTGATAGGCGATTCTTCGAGCACGATATCACTAGACTCGACCGGAAGTTCCGAAATGAGTTCGGCAAAGACCAATGACTTTTTGGATTTCGCAGAAACAAAATCCAAGTCAAACTCCTAGAGGATTACAATCCATCTACTGATCTTTCCGCCAATGACCCGTCGCGTTAACACGTATTGAAAAGGGTTCACTACGGCAATGAGAATGGTCTTGCAAAGCAAAATGTAGTGACAGAACCGTTGGACAACATGAATTGCTGCCAAAGTAAGCTTCTCAACGTGAGAATAGCTAAGTTCTAGCCCAACCAGACCTTGGCTAAAGTAATATATAACATGTTCTTCGAGCAAATCATCTTCTTGAACGAAGACCATGTCGATGGTTGTTTCTACAGCAACCAAGTACAACAAAAAATCTTTGTTGTAATCAGGATGCCGAAGCAGAGGGGCAGATGTCAGGGCGCATTTCAACGCTTCAAAGGAGCGTTGAGCAGCTTCATCCCAACATAATGAGACCCCTTTTTTCAAGAGATGCATAAACCCTTTAGTAATCTCGACGTAATTCGCAACAACACGCCGAAGAAAATTTGCTTTCCCCTGTAAGCTTTGAAGTTGGGGTATCGTGGACGGGGGAGGCAATTAAACTATCACCTCAACCTTGAGAGGATCGACCATGATCCATGTTGTCAAAACAATAAAACCTAAGAGACGACCCGACGTCACGCAGAAACTTCACTTGTTAGGATTCAAACGAATCTGATAGTAGCGACATCATTCAAAGATTAGTCGAAGATGAGCGGGATGATCAGATCTCTTGCGAGAGAGTGATGCTAGATCATCAAGATACACCTCGACTATGTGTCTAAGGTCGTGAAAAGCAAACGACATGGCCCGCTGAAAGGTGGCTCCAACATTCTTCAGGCCAAAAGACATCTTACGATACACGAACGTGCCCTAAGGACAAATAAAAGTTGTTTTGTGTTGGTCTTCAGGTTTGATTTGAATCCGATTGTATCCCGATAAACCATTCATGAATGAAAATACCTCACTGCATGCACACTCATCGACAATCTGATCGATGAACGGGGTGGGAAAGTTGTCTTTCGGACAATCCTTATTCAAATCACAGAAGTCCATGCACACGTGAATCGTACCTTGTTTTTTGTTAACCGGAACTGGGTTTGACACCCATTCCGTCAACTGTACAGGGTAGATAAAACCGACTTTGAGTAGTTTTTCTACTTCTACCTTAATTGCTACCACTTTTTGAGGATTCACCAGATGAAGCTTCTGTCAGACCAGTTTGGCATCAGGATAAGTTGTAATTTCATGCTCGACAATTCGTGGGTCAATTCCTGGCATTTCCTCGTAAGACCAGAGAAAAACGTCGCGAAATTCCTTGAATAACTCAGTATAAGTTTGAATCTCTTTGAGGGAGTAGTCCGCTCCGACAAAAACATTCTCCACAACATCAAGGGTTTTGGAGATATCCATGGGAATCATTGTAGCGATACTTGCCATGTTACCCTCAGCATAAACTTTGTACGTAGCTAGAGGATTGATAGGACAAGAACTATCCCCAGTATGGTCACTCGTTCTGCTAGCGGGAAAACCCCCCCTTTAACTACACCAAGGTTCAAGATGTAGACAAAGTGAATAACCATCTAAAAGTCAATCGAATTTCTATTCTACACCAAACATACCAAAACTAATGTAAAGAAAGCAAATAAGAGAAGAGATCGAGTAACTATACCTTTGATCCCACGTCTGGTGATTATCTCCTCAAGTTTGATAGTTCCAATGACTACACGTCTCCTCCCAAGGTTGACCTGCATCCAAAGATAGGCAAACAAGAACTACCAGCATGTTATTATATTCACGAGTTAGGATAGATATTAAATGCTAAGTATAAATCAATGGAAATACACAAAACACCATCATTTGGGATAGGAAAATGCGATTCTTTTATTCATCATACAAAGATTACAACTTACAATCTGTGTCAACCACCGTTTCGCGAACCTGGTCCTGGCTCCTCTTTACCATGCTCCAAGTGCACCTTGAATGGACTTCTTCTCTCAACCTTCTGATCACCTCAATGGAAGGGAATAGGTTGAATAGAGGGAGAAGGGATTGATGAGGGAATGATGAGGCAATATCTCACAAAGGCAGCAAAATCTTGGGCAAGGAGGAGAAGTGAAATTGGGCAGAGTTTCACTGTTCTTATGCTTGGATGTGAAATGAGACCTCAAAACCTCCTTTTATATGAAAAAATGATGGTTATTCAATTGGGTGACGAGCTATAGCAGGTGGATTAGTTGGGAAACCTCCAATAGCCCGTGAATTTCAACGAATTCCTTGCAATTTTTTAATTTTTTCAACTTTTGCAAGCATACGCGGGTTGTAATGGTGCAACAAGCGTATGTATGCTAGTTGTAGTGGTGCATCAAGCATATGTACATGGGTTGTAATGGTGCAAGGCACACACATCTTCTAAAAAATGGTTTTTTAAGAAGAGCTTCTCAGCAGTGCTTTGGAAAAATATGCAAGAGAGCTAAGGTCATGTATGCATGAGTATGGCATTTTAGGGCTATAACATCCATGACAATGGATCTATGTAATAGGCCCGGGCTGACCGAATTTATTCAGGTGTAAAACATGCAAGTGACTAGGTGGAAATGGAAGTCGAGGGCGGTTGGCAGCTAACCGAAGACACCAAAACGACGAGTTATGGACTATGTTTTATGGATGAGGAAAATATTAAGATTTTAATGTTGGGAATTAATGCTAACTTGAAAGTTAGTATTAATTCACCTTGATTCCTGATTATTTGCTTCACTAAGTTCCCTACCTCTCATTTTCTAAGTTTGAAGTCACTTACCTCGATATGAGGCCAAATAAGGCCTCAAACATAAAAACTAGGGAAAAAACATAATTTCCAATTGGAAAATTGTATGACATTCTTAAAACTTTGGGTTAAACAGTCTTGAAAAATTGATTACTAATAGTCTGTGCTATCGAAGGCAGGGACTAATAAGAATCTATATCAGTTTTTATTTTATAGCCAATGATGTATGTTTGTTACGTGAATGTGGTTGTGTTCTTTACTTTGTTTAGTTACTGCATATATTCTATCATCGTTATATCTTAGCACACAGATGTATTAATGACTTATGGTTGTTTTTATGTGGTTTATTGGCATAGCTCAAGTAGGTTGATATTTTAAGATGAATTGACCCTTGGTTCTAGTAATATGAGTATAAAACATAGTAGAAGGATCGCACCATACCTAACACCCACCCAACATTCCAAGGTCTCAAAGTATAATCAATGTCTACCAACACACTCACAAAAGCAACAATTTGCCTCTGCCTTCTACCTCTAAAATCAACTCTATGAAGACTGCCTAAAGTAGATGATGAACTTGTTTGGGACCATACTCACTGGTTTCAATGTGAACAATATTGTCTTATCATGGTTCATGGAGCACTTGGTCCACTCTTAAAGCTTAGGAATTATTTGGTATTAGTAAGCATACATCATGAAATGGTACATAAGTACATAAATACAAATTGGCTAGCACATCTAGCAAGGGTGATCAATTCATCCTTCCCACAACACCACTCCTTGGTTTATGGATAACCAAAATGAAATTTTATAGTGCGCACCACCCAAACATGATCATTGGTAGGAATTTGTGTTTAAGAGATATTCCAGTGCAATATGTGGGATGCTTACTATTTGGACTTAAACGCGAGGACAATCATGCAATCCACCATTCCAAATTGGGGTTTTTTCCATGATACCATCTACATGACACTCTATATTGAATCGTTAAACTCTTGACCAAGAATAATCCATAGTATAAAAGCCTCTTGAAGCATAATTGTCATGAATTCACACACCAAAAGAGGAAGAAAATCAGAGAGAGTTATAAGTTTCATATGCTACCACTACCACAAAGACATGACTCACAACATTTCACTAGTTTGCAACTATCTTCATCCTTGTGACCTCCAAGCTCTCCAAGTTGTAATCATAAATGGTCTTAGTAGTAGTAGCAGTTGAAAACATGTTCAAGTATGCCCTCTACTCCTCTCTCCACTCTTTTGTGTCACATGTGCACATGCCCTATCAACCTTGTTGATTGACCTCTCTGAATCTCACATCCCTATCATGAAGGACACACTATGTCCACACACCTTGTAATCACTTTAACCATCCATTTGTCTCATTCCACCATCCCAACTCTAACTAGTGATGATGGATACCATTCCCTAACCTTGGTCGTTGAGGATAAACCTTAATCATATACCCCTTTAATGATCAAAATATAATGTGTTCTACTAGAATCAACACCTCCCACATAGACTCAAACCACTTTGCGTGACTTATCTAACCATCCCAACATATCCACTCTATAATTCAACCATGCGACTACCCTCAAAACACGATGATCCCCTTTTTTCCATTGGGATCACAAAAGGCTTTACTCTAGACCAACCACTCCACAATGGTACCATCCTCTTCCCTGACCCACTAAGATATGACACTACACCCACCCCTCTCCCCACTAGCCTACAACCATAGCCTCAGGTTGTAGAAATTGGTCCCAACATCCCATTCTAGCAACATCCAAATGTTTTAGCACCAAATATGACACCAAAATTGTTGGGTATGTGTTATATTCTTTGCACGAGCAGTAAGAAAAAAAATTATGCCTCGAGAAACGTGTCACATATTTAGGTGGTTTTTCGGCACATGGTTTCTTTGCCGATGGTTTTCTATTTCTGGTTAAGGAATTAGGGTTGTTGACTAATCCAATTCATTGGGTTAGGGTTTTGGATGCCACTGGCTCCTATATGTATATTGTATTGTAAACAATGTATCACAATGAATGAATATAGAATATGTTGGTTTTCCCGGTTTGGGTTTCCAGGGGAAAAATATCTGTGTAATGTTTGTATTTGCCATTGTATCTTTTATGTTCTTTTATTGAAAATCTGTTTGCAGTAAATATTGTACAAGGTTAAAATCTACAAAAACCTCCTCAACGAAGAACAATTAGAAGATGACATAACTATTCCTCCTTTGTGCACATTCCTCACTAGTCATAATTGAAGCATTGCATGAAGATATGCTAAGATTCTAGATTGTACATGTAATAATAGGGAATGAGGACTATGAATACATGGTTATTGATTGTCAATTGGGTTTAGCTCAGGTGGTTGGGAGGAATGATTGTTATCCTTCCCACCTAGGTTCAGTTCCTGCAAGTGAAATGTCAAGCTCTGAACGAGTATATTGTTGTAATGACTTTGATCCCTATTGTTGACCAACCTTGTGCCTTGAAGATTTCAGGGTTTACCCTAGGTACAATCCTTGAAATGAGGGAAGTACTCAGGGGTTTTCCCTGGGCAGTGTATCCTGGAAAAAAGAATGAAGATGTGTTTGTGATGATTCTTTGGATGCCTTTTGAGGATTAGATGAGTTTATGATGGAGATGTCATTTACAAAGTCAATGAAGTTAGTTGATACATGTGGCAAATTAGAAGAAGAGAATACAACCCTTAAGAAATAAGTAATAGAATCTTAGATATAGCTCATAACAACATAACACCATATTAACACATATAAAGCTTTGCAAGTTACAATTGCAAGTTTAGAGATTAATTTAGTAGTAAAGAAGAAAGAAGCATTAGACAAGGATGCCACATGCTTTGTCTCCAAGACTAGGGTTGACAGTCTTGTTGCACACTTGAAGAATCTAAAAGACTACTCTTATGTGCAATGGAGCATGAGAAGGGATTTGAAGCTTCCAAGGAGAAGGCATGTAAATCCCCAGTGTTAAGTTTACCAAATCTAAAACTTCCTTTTGAGATTGAAGTTGATGCATCTAGCTACACCATGGGAATGATGTTGTTGCAACTGGGTAGGCCAATTATCTATCACTCATAACCCTTTACAAGAGTCTACCCAATATATGACACAGAGTGGAATGCAATCAAACATTGGAGACATTATTTGCTCAACAAGGAGACAATGATACACTCAAAGCATCAACCATTGCAATCTTTATAAACTTAGTCAAAATTGCAACAAAGTTTGTACTTTAAGTGGATGTCATCCTTACAACGATTCAATTTAGACATTTAGTACAAGAAGGGTGCCTAGAATAAAATTACATACTTTATGTTGAGACCTTTAACTGGTGTCATTGTTATTTTAATGCATGCTCAACACATTTTAATCTTAGGATTTCATGGACGTGTATGTTAATGATCCCGAATTTCGTTCATTATTAGAAGCAAAAGGGGGTGTTGAAGCAACTAAGGTGTTGCATAGTGGACTAAGGGTCCATGTGGAAGGTGGTATATTTTACCACTACGTGCACATTTGTGCTCCTAAAGGGGAACATTAACAAGGGGAGATTTGCGGGTTGCAAGACATTTTGGCATGCATGTAGTTTTAGCTAACTTACAACAATATTTTTATTGCTCACACATGTAAGAATACATTGAGAAGTTCATGAGGGGATGTGCTTTATGTAGCAACTATAAATTTCATAACAATAATGACAATGACAAAAACAACAAAATAATAACGTTGTTTGTTACCCCTATCCTTGATCAATAACATTCCTTTCAAACATACACATATGTTGACCTAATTGTTTGAAGCTATACCCAAACCTTATTCATAAAAAATACATTAATTTCATTCTAGGTAACAAACCATCCTCATAACCCCATCTCTCTCCAAATTGCCACATGTTTTTTTTTTTTTTTTTCCAATAGAAAAATGTCTCAAAATTATATAAGGTATAATTGTTTTTACAAAACAATATCGATATTGCATACATAGAAGGATCAACCAAATGTATAAAGGGTTGTGCTGAGTACAAAGGAAACTAAAGAGCTGTTCACACCAAAAAACAACAACCCTCAACTGCAAAGAAGACTAAATATCAATGGCTAGGGATCAAAGCTCTCCTCAAAACCATCTAATTACTCACTAGGCTTCTCGAGCAGCTCAATCTTCAAAGATATTAAGATGCGTTGGAAGACTTTCTTGCCCATTGTCCCAATGATAAACAGTCAGTCTACCTTTGGGTTCCTTCAACGCCCGTTTTGACAGCAAGTCTGCCTCTTTATTGTGCTCCTTGTAAATGTGTTGGAAACTAATATCTTCAAATGTACTTACCAGATCCTTTGTTTTTAATTTCTAGCCTACAATATTCATCGATTGGAGTTGACCCTTTTGATTTATTCAATCAATAATTACTTTTGAATCCCCCAAGATTTGAATTTTTTTAATCACCTAATGTGAAGCCAAAGTGAGAGTCACCCATAATCCCATGAGCTCAGCCTTTGTGTTGGTACCCACTCCACAATTCATGTACCATTTGGTAACCCTCGAAGCATGAGTCTTGAAAAAACCACCTGTTGCACAACACTCCTCGGTAGAAAGGGGCTCCATCGAAACAAGTCATAGTAAAGCCCTCAATGTGAGTAAAATCACACACTCTATTTGGGATAGGATTTATAATAGCTGGCTGCCAAGAAAAGGAAACTGAAATCCTATGCACCACTAAGAAGTGAGAGGGTGTGTGTTCCTCAAATAAAACCTTATTCCTCTCCATCCAAATGTGCTAGCAAACAATGGCAGCCAAGCTTACTGGAGCAGACTTTTTCATTGACCACCAATTAAAACAACCTGAAACCGTTGTGCCAACCCACTGGATTTTTAAATGATAAATTTCATACAAACGGTGCCACACTGCCTTTGTGAAAGAGCAGTTGATTAAAAGGTGACTGACATTCTCAAGGTTGCAGTTGCATAGCTTGCAAACCCTGGGCCTTCCCAACCTTTCCTTTGAAGCGCGTCCCAAGTAAGGATTTTATCGAATGCTGCCAACCACACAAACAGTTTAATTTTGAGCTGAACAGGCCACTTCCACAGTTTATGAGCCCAAGTTTTGTCACACTGGAAATCAAGAGGGTTAATAAGAGCCTGATAGATGTTTTTTGTTGTAATAACCCTGGATGCATCCCCCTGCCCACACCAAGGTATCTGCCCCCATTCTAAGAGTAACACCTGCACCCCTTAAAACAATGACGAATCGATCCCAATCTGAAGCGTCCCGATCGATTATACCCAAAGACGCGTTGCTACGCCACCGATCAAGGAAGGGAGATCCACTATCAGTATCTCTGGCCTGGCCAAGGACTGTTATGTGTTTATTGTACAGGTGAGATCACAGAGAGCTTGATAGTAGCGAACTATCCTCCAAACCAGTAATTAAATCCCTGCAGAAATCGAATTTCCAGAAACAGGGCTCCAACGAAGCCAGTGCAATAAAACGAACAGATTCTTAGTCAAGCCACTCCAAAAGCTTGACGTTTTCTACTGCTTGTGGGCCGACTTACGAAGCCAGTCGACCACCGTAATATCCCCCACGTATTTATCCACGAGAATTCTATGCCAAATGCTATCGACCATGAGCGCCCTCCAAAATGTATTTGCTAGTAATGCAGAGTTAAAAGTAACGAGCTTTCTGAGCCCCCATCCCCCACAGCGTTTTGGTCTTGCCAAGAGCTCCCATCTACAGAGATGGAAGTGATGCGGTGCCTTCTGGCCACTCCACAGGAACTCGAAGATTAACTGTCGGATCCGATTTAAAACTGATTTAGGAATCATCTCCATCGACATCCAGAAGACGGATTGACTCTCCAATACAGTTTTGACCAGGATTAATCTACCTCCGATAGCCATTGATTACAAGAGAGCCCAATTTTCTTTTCGATCTTTGCCACCAACCAACCCCAATCTTCAGCGTTTGTAGCTTCCGGTTTTAGATGGTAGCCTAAGTACTTGAAACCCGAGTTTAAATCAGCAAAGGTAAACGGTAAGATGACTTTTAGTTGATTAAGCTCCAGATCTCCAAGCCCCAAGTAGTGCACTGTTGTTTTAGAAGAATTTATGTAGAGACCCGAAACTCCACAATAAGCTTGAAGAATGTCTAAAATTAATCTCCAGTCCAATGGATATGCCTTGGACATTACAAGAACATCATCAACAAACATTAGATGGATAATTTTCAAATGCTTTGTTACCTTTATCCCAGAAATACTATGTTCATCGCTGCCCCCGGAAAACATCAGGCTGAGGCCTTCCATAATCAAAATGAACAGATACGGGGATAGTGGGCATCCCTGACGAAGCCCCCTCCAGCTTTTGAAGTAATCTGTGGCCTCTTCGTTGATCAAAACAACAACGCTGGCACTAGTTACGCAGCATATTATCCAGTCTGTTAGCTTAACCCCGAAGCCTACTGTGAGTAAAATCAGCCTTAAATACTCCCAGTCTATGCTGTCATAAGCTTTTTTAAGATCTAATTTCAAGACCAGAGATTTGATATTCTTGTTTTTTATGCTATGGAGAGTTTCATGGGCTGAACCAATAGCGTCTTGTATCCTTCTACCCTTCAAGAACCCCAATTGTTCTGAAGATAGACACTTTGACATAAACGACTTTAGCTGATTTGCAAGGATTTTTGAGATCACCTTATAAATGAGATTGCATAAAGAGATTGGTCGATAGTCATCAAAGGAGATCGGCTTATTTACCTTCGGAATAAGGGCCAGAAAAGTTGAATTAAGACCTCCACAAAGTTGGCCTTTTCTCCTTGAGTCCTCCACCATCTCGAGAAGATTCTCACCCACAAGATCGAAGAAAAAGATAAAGAACTCAGTTGTCCACCCATCAGGCCCTGGGCTTCTTTCTTTTTTAAAATTTTCTAGAGTAGATTTTATTTCCACCAGAGTAACAGGTTTGAAGAGAGTTTCAACTTCATCCTCGGTCACCATCCTAGGATAAAGGCTGGAAATCCTAACTAGCTCCGAGTAGTTTGTTCTATTTTTTGCTCTATTTTTTTTTTTAATAACTAACAGCGTCCTCTTTGATCGCCTTCTGCCCAATTAATTTTTCTCCATTACCCGAAATTAATTCCCACACATGCTTTCGGTTCCTGTTGAAACTTGCCATGTTGTGAAAGAATTTAGTATTAGAGTCACCACTTTTTATCCAGGTAAACCTGCTACGGATTCTCAAAGCCTCCTCCTCCCCGCAAAGAAATTTTTTCTTGTTTGATTCCAGCTCACGGAGATACCTTTCGTCCTCCAAAGATAAGGGACTCTCGACCATTTTATTTAAAAGTTGCTCGATTTCTGATTCCCAATTTACCAATAAAAATCTTTCATGTGCCTTTACTTCTTTTATCCAGCGTTTTTTTTGTCGCTTGAGTTCTTTGAGCTTCCAAACGAGTCGCTGTTGTTGATTACCCTCCACTAGGAATCGGGGGTCCTTCCATATAAAATGAACCAGATTTATGAAATTAGACTCCTGCAGCCAGTTTGCATTAAACTTGAATGGAAACATTTTGTATAAGGGGGAGTTCTCCAATTGAATAAGTATAGGAGCATGATCAGAGATATAGGGATATTCCACCCAAGATCTTGAAAGTCCCATTGTGGACAAGGTACCTTCAGATACTAAGCATCTATCGAGCCTTCTAGCAATAACATATTGACTAGCGCGATCGTTGCGCCATGGAGGGACCAACTTGGTCGGCTTAAGATCAACCAGCTTCAAGGAGGTGAGTAAGTCTATGAAAAAAACCTCATTTGTACCCGGAACAAAGGAACCACCCCAGTTTTCATCTAAGGACAAGATGAAGTTCAAGTCACCCACTATGATAAGATTTTGGGTAGATAGGATACCGTTGTTTGCTACTGAACTCCATAAATGCTTACGATCTTTACACGACCCATAAATATTTAGGAGAGCCAAGTCCTTTTTGGATTGAATACAACTACCTGTTAATAAAATACCTCCAACAATTAGGAAAGGATTCAGATCAAAGGAATTTGGGTCCCATGCAACCAGTAACCCACCAGAAGTGCCTAAAGAGTTGACTGCAGTCGTTGCCCAAGAAAAAATCTCTCGCTTTCTGTTCATCTGAAAGAGTCTCTTGTAAGAAAACAATGTCCGGTTTAGTACAATCCAACAATCTACGGACCGAGGCAGCTTTGAGGGTGCCTCCAATCCCTCGAATGTTCAAGGAGAGCAATAACATCACTTTGCCCTTGCCAGGGCCTTCATTGCTCTAAGGGCCCCAGTATCCGAGGAAGTGGGAACACTGTCATCTGCATTAATACTAGAACTCGCTTGTTTCTTACGAGAGCTTCTCGTTTTAATAGGTGAGAGTTCAGAGACTAAACCCTGAGACCAAGTAAAGGCCTTACCCCCCTTGCCTGTCTGAGAGAAGGAAGAGCCAATATCCAATTTAATGTCTATGACTTTCTTTCCAAGGAAGATGGGTAGCGGCTCAGGGTTACGGTTCACATTAAAGCTAGGTAAGATAGAATCAAGGACTATAGAGAGACTAGAGTCATCCTCCTCTGCCTCTCTGTAGCCTGACAAAATCGATGGGAGTCTAACCACTTCTTCCAGGGAGGAGTCCAAAGGCTGGGTTTTACTAACAAAACAAGGAGGAGGGGAAGGACTCGGACAACTCAAAGGAGGTGGTCGCTGCAAGGAGACGTCGGGCAGGTTACTCGAAGAAGGTAATATGGATGAAAGAGCATTCTCAGAAATGGTTGGAAGGGAGGTACTCAGATGTCGAAAAATAGGAGATTGCGTGGCTGCTTCAGGTGGTTGCTGCAAGGAGACTTCAGGCAGGTTCCTCGAAGAAGGAAATTTGGAGGATAGAGCGTTCTTTGAAGTGGTTGGAAGGGAGGTACTCAAATATCGAGCAAGAGGAGACTGCGTGGCTGCTTCAGGCTGGTGAGTCAGGTAAGGTAAATGGGGAAGAGGGGCGACAACAAATGGGTTAAGAGAGGAAGATGAGGAAAGCTTCGAAAGAGAGGGTTCAAAGGATGAGGCATCCAACCCAGATAAGGTAGTCTTCGACAGAGTGTTAGTTAATAACGAATCTAAGTTATTTATGGTTGTCTTCTCCTCACTGGACAGGGATTTGAACAAAAGAGAACAAAAAGCTTGTAACTTACCAGTTAGGCTAGAATCAGGCTCAAGCTGAAGAGAGGAAGAGACTCCAGAGGTTTCTTGCAAGAAAATCAAAGAAGCATCATCTTCTGTATAAGCTGGAGGACTCCTTTGTAGTTCAAAATCTTCAGATAAGTCCTCCATAACCTTCCCCTTACAGTCCCGACGAAGCTGACCCGTGAGGTGACATAGGTTGTAACAGAAGGGCACCCCAAGATAATCCAGTGGCTGTGCGATCCTTCGCCCTCTCCATTCTATCTCTATGGTTTCTGACAAACCACTGAAAATGTCCATCTCCACAAGAACTCTTCCCATTTTCCGCACCGGGGAGTTAAGTAACTTGGAGTCCAGTGCAATGAATCGCCCCAATAAATCGCCAAAGGCCCTTAAGGCTCCTTCATTCCACAAATATAGCGGGAGACCCGGTGGGAGTACCCAGAGATGTCTGAACTGGAAGTAATCTATATCAGGGTTGAAAGCAATTCTCCAACGTTTTAACATAAGACTACTTCCCCCAAATACCCACAACGAGCGCAGTAGGAGGGTAGCATCCTCAGGGGATTTGCAGATAAAACCAAGCTAGCCTTTGGTTAGATAGATAATCTCAGGGAGGTAACCAAGGAGAGGAACCCACTGGTGTTTTATCCAATCCTCAAGAGAACCTTTACTCAAAGATTATAAGATACCCGACCTATGAGAGAACAAAGTGCCATTCTGTAGGTATCCTCTAATCCCACGTCATTTCCTAATACCAGGCGCTTGGCCTTCTTGTTGGCTTTCCACAACTTTTGACGAAAGGAGGCAGACTGGACTTGAGCACGAGGTTCCCTATGTCCCTGCTGAGAAGATGAAAAGTCCGAAGGTCCTGGATGCACAAAGGTCGACTGCGTAGATGCCCAAATATCGTTTGAGGGAGGGAGGACAAGCTCTAAAGAAGAGGGGTTTTGCAGAGTAAGATGAGATGAATTACAAAAATGACCAATAGAGTGAATAGCCTTGTTTGAGATAGATGCGGTGCCCAATGGCCCCTTCTGCAACTTGTCCACTTTGTCAAAAAGCCCCACTCGCTTCTAGGTTTCCTCGTCATCCAGGCTCATAAGAGTCATTACCTTGTGTTCCATATCTTTACTGAAAACACTATCCATTGGGTCCACCAGATTCCAGTCAAACTGTCAATGCAGTAGCTGACAAGCACTCAGTCCAAGTAGTAGTTTCTGTAAGGTCTGTGATCCCAAGAGACTGACCCTCTTTGTAATGAGCATCGGTAAAAAGTAAACTAGAAGTCCCACCCACTCGGGAACAAGGAAGCGAAAAAGGAGGGAGTGACCAGTCAAAAGCACAAGGTCCGACAAAACAACTCTGCAAGAATAACAACGAGCTTGGGATAAGGGGAACACTGAAAGACAAGCATGATCTAAAAAACTGCCAAATGTTAACCCAACTCTAAACCAACAAAAACGATTCTAAAATGAAAGAATAGCAGACAAAAACCAATCATTAGGTCGACAATAGTAGTGGAACTAGTAATGGTTCTGCACCATATTTGAAAAAGCTTCTCGCCCAATATCCCTCGGCTCTATCCTTGCGCACTTTCTCCGGACCCTTTAGCCACATGTTAACCCATACTTCAAAAATAAAACTTTTGAGTATCATTGTTTTCAGTTTACTTATAAGTCTTATAAGTCATTGATTTAACTTTGACCCATACTTTAAAATTAAAGCTTTTGAGTATCATTGTTTTCATTTTACTTAAAAGTCATTGATTTAAAATTAAACATTTTTCTAGATATTTTTGCTTTGATTTATAGCATGTTTTCTTAATCTAAATCCTAAAAGTTAATATAAACTCAAAACCCTTAAAAATGAAAAATGTTAAAATATTAAGTTACTCATTTTCTCAATAACATCACACAAATGAGAATTGTTAATTGAAAAATATTATATACAATGTATATAATGAATTGTGGTAGTTAATTGCAATTAACAAAGTGTTTTGATCATGGTTTTTTTCATCCAATTAAAATCTCACCTTTCATCAGCCTTATGTACATATTTTTGTCACTTTAAAGTCTTCCCTCTCTGCCTTCTCCTATATATATGCTTCGTCTTTCTGGACAAATAGACAAGTTACAGAACCATGGGAGAAAATGAGTTGCTTCACATTCTGAATACTTGGTCGGGGTTGAATATTCCGATGAGATTATAACATGCCAACTGGTATGTACAGATTGCCATTGACAGGGTGAGGATTAGGGTTTTGAAATATGAGAAATTTATTGAAGTATGCTTCGTCGGCCACCAGGCAAATTCTACACCATCGCAGGTGTAGCAGCGGCCCTAGGGTTTCATTTTATGCTCGGCCCCTCTATAGCAGCGGCCCTAGGGTTTCATTTTATGCTCGGCCATTCTATAGCAGCGGCCCTAGGGTTTCATTTAATGTTCGGCCATTCTGTAGCAGCAAAGGTGGCAGCAGCAGCGATGGAGATAGCAATGGGGATGGAGAGACCTCTTCCGAGTTAGCGGAAGTAGAAGAAGATTTAAAGAAACTATCTTCAGCATTAGTAGAAGACGTTGAAACCGTTGGTAAGTTTAAGGGCTATAAGGGTTTTATTTATTTATGTATACTCGAATTTGATCAAAAGTTCAATAGGATGTTTGTCCAAGGATGTTGGCTTTTACGATTTTGTTTCTGCTGTTGAACAGAGCTCAGTTATGAAATTTCCTGGTAACGTGATTTGCAGAAATCTTAAAGGAGCTGAGAAAGTACTATGGCGACAAGGAGGATAATTTGGAGGCGGTGGCGGAACTTGTGATGAAAAGAGCGTTCTCAAGAAAACACGATCAGAGCGACGAGGAACTGATGGATGAACTGCAAATGGATGTTGTGGAGGATGTTCATGATTCCGAATTCGAATCAGACTTCGAGGAAGCCTATGAGACCGATCACGAGATCGAGAATCTATACAATGCTACTGAATATACAGAGGAGAAATTGCTTGACGATGGACATGTGGAGATGGATGCTGAGACGTATGATGAGGTCGTCAAAGAGATGCAGGAGAAGGGGCATGTCATAGATCAGCAGAGTCTCGAGGAACTTGTCGAGGATATGACCAACTGGGATAAGCTTCTTCCGGGTATGTTATTCCTTCTATGTCTGTATTGGATTTGCATTTGTCATTGTTATTTCGTTTGTCATTGGTTCACTGGCGAGGTGCACTTGTTATAATTATTTGATCGTCTGAAACTTCACTTCTACTACACAAACCTGAAACGTGCAACTTATAAATTAGGCAGTGGCAGTTACACATTGCCAACCATTCAATCGTTCAGCAAACATTCAAATAAATTTTCATTAAATTATTGGTCCAGATGTTAAAAAGTTCATTTTTCCTCTATGGCTATCCAGACCCACTCCCTATTCTATTCACTCCCAACCAGAGTCCTTTATATTTACACAGACATTTGCTCAATCTCCTGCAGCTAACCCTTCTACGCTCTCCTTCCACTCTTTTATTCTCCTTGCAGCATTTACAGGAATTGGGGCGTCCTAAATTCTTAAATTCCTCACCTCATTAGTTTTGTTGTTAACCTGTCCACTTGTGTTGGTGTCACTTTGTCTTCCGTTTCTGTTTCCTCCACAGTCTTGGCATTTTGATCTGTTTCCACAATTCCACCTTCAGCTCAGCATTTGCGGTGATCGGCAGATCCATATTTCTTTCAGCTGGTGCTCATTTTGGTTACTTCATCTCTTCATCTAATATGTTCCTTGAATGTTTCACATTGTTCCTTCACCAGTGCGAAAACCTTTG
>ML797556.1:107361-130638 GCA_009831015.1 Picea engelmannii
CTCTTTTGACTTTTGCTTTTTCCTTGTCAAGTAACACAGTTCTAGCCTTTTCATATCCGGGGCTCTTGTATCCAATGGGGGCTTTGTTGATGGCTTTAACCATGGAATGCCAATAAGGGGAGCGAAGAACATTGAATGGCACATCACATGCATAAATAAACCTTGCCACTTTTGCATCCACTTCCTCCCTGCCAGTAATATCAAGGAAATCTTCTATGGTTCTCTTACTTCCAATTCCACTTCCACTGGATGAGGACCTTCCACCAAGTGAAGAAGATGAAAAGGGAGAAGATGCATCATGTTGAACCTTTTGTTTTTTAGTATTCATTCTTTGTGCAACTTCCTCTATCTTGATGTAGTTTTCTCTCTCTGCCTGTTTTATCTTAGGGCAGATTGCAATACCAATGGACCCTCTGTTATCATCACTGTCTAATACCCCACAAAGATGCCTCCTCACACGGGTGTATGAAGCGCTATAAGGTTTTCCTGGACGACAACCATGTGGGCATAAAAACTTAGTGGTTCCACCACCTCTACCCTCCTCAAGTTTTGTGACATACCTCCACAAGGGGGCTATCAACTTCATTATCATCCCCTTCACCACCCTCCTCTCCTTCATTCATTGAGTAGTCTGGGTCACTATGAGAATGACCACTATCATCTTCTTCATTCACATGCCTACTCCCAATCAACACCATGAGAACAAAAAATGGAAGGAAACACCACAAGAAAAACATTTTCTTCAAGTTTTAGATGAACAACCTGCAATAGAATGAGGAGGAAGGGGGAATGGGAAAATGTAGGAGAAGACAAAAATACAATAATAAACAAGACATTTTGTGAACAATGTTCAAAATTTCAACAAAAATACACATTAGGCATACCTATTTTGATGAATTTCCAATGATTTGCAAGTAGATGGAACCCTTTGTTGTCTCCTCCAAGCTTTCACAAATCCTCTTCAAGCTCTCCAACTTTTCTTCAACACCAACACCAAGCCAACACCAAGAGCTCCTTCCCTCTCCACTCCAACTCTGAGATGAAATAATGAGGAAGAAGAGGGAGAGATTGTGCTTTATCTCCCCTCTCTAACCCTAAAAATGCCCTAGGGCCCACCCACAAAGCAAAAAAATAAAAAAAACCAAAAACCAAAAAAATGAACTTTTCGTAGCCATTTTTCGGGGAGCGTCCGCGTGGGTTCGATAGTGTTCGGGGAGCGCGGTTCGGAGCATGGAGGGAGCGCGGTTCGGAGTGTGGAGGGAGCATTGTCTGCAGGTTCGGGAGCGTGGTTCGGAGTGTGGAGGGAGCGTTGTCTGCAGGTTTGGGAGCGCAGTTTGGAGTGTGGAGGGAGCGTTGTCTGCAGGTTCGGGAGCGTGTGGGAGCGTTGGTGGTTTGACATTTGGCAGGGAGCACAGTTAAGGAGGCGGGAGCGCGGCTCGGAGCGCGGTTCGGGGACGCTCTCGCTCGGAGCGCGGTTCAGAGTTCGGACCGTGGGGAGGGGGGCGGTTTGGCAACCAGGGCCAAGAGTGAAGGAGTTACTTCATACCTTACTCAAATCACACAAGTAAGGGACGAGTTGTCGGCAGTAGGGGAGGCAATGGGAGAAGTCGAGCTTGTTCGGACAACCTTGAATGGTGTGTCAAAACCATGGGCTATGTTTGTTCAGGGAATTGTGGGGCGTGAGAAATTGCCTTCCTGGGAAAGGCTTTGGGACGATTTCATTCAGGAGGAGACCCAGAGAGGCTATTTGTAGGGAAGCTCATCTAGTGTTAAGGAGGAGGAGGAGAATGTGGCTCTTTCATCCAAATGGAGGAAGGGGAAGCCTAAGACTCAAGGACCCATAGGTCTAGGTAAGCAACAGGGAAAACCAAAGAAAAAGGGGGAGAAAGACCTTAGCAAAGTAAAATGTTGGTGTTGCCAGACGATGGGACACTATGCAGTGATGTGTCCTGAGAGGAAGAAGAAGAAGACACAGAACATGGTAGCTTCAACCAAGGTGGATGATTTCTCTTTGAGATTTGATTAGGACTTTGCCTTTATGGCAGAGCAGTCAGGTAGCTCAGTTATCTCCCACACTGTGGTATATTGACAGTGGTGCTTCTCGCCACATGTTAGGTATTTGTGAGCAGTTTATAGAGCTTAAACAACAGACTCATGAACCGGACATCGTTTTGGGAGACAACCGAGCTGTGAGCGTTGCTGGGATTGGCACAATGGCTTTTCAGAGGGAGTCTTTACATCCTCTGAAGTTGCTAGAAGTATTGTATGTTCTAGGCCTCAAGAAGAATCTTGTTTCAGTTTCTTGTATCGAGGATAGAGGATATGTGGTGACTTTCAGAGATGGGCGTGTACTCCTTTATCCAAAGGGAGGTAACATTTCAGAGGCAAAAGTCATTGAAGTTCGATATGGGAGGATGTACAGGATGATATGGGAGGCATTAGGAGCATTTGTGTGCATGACCAGCAACAGAGATTTATGCGAGCTATGGCACAGGAGGATGGGGCGTTTGCATCATGGAGCTCTGAGGATTGCTAGGGAGATCACCATAGGTATCCTGGAGTTTAGCATTGAGCATGATGATGTTTGTAGGGGGTGTGCTTTGGGCAAGTACACCAAGGCTCCATTTCCAGGACGAGATAGCAGGACTACATGTATCCTTGACTTGATACATTCGGATGTTAGTGGCAGGATGTCTTCTCCATCACTGAGAGGTCATGAGTACTATGTATTGTTCATTGATGACCACTCCAGGAAGACCTAGATTTATTTCTTGAAGCATAAGGGTGAGGTCTTTGCACAGTTCCGAGAGTTTAAAGCTCTCGTTGAGAACCAGATAGGAAAGAAAATTAAAGTATTGAGATTCGACAATGGATGTGAGTATGGCTCAGATGAGCTCATTGATTTCTGTACTACAGAGGGCATCAAAAGGGAGATGATAGTTCCTTACAATCCTAAGCAAAATGGGGTTGCGGAGAGGAAGAATAGGTCGATAATTGGAGCTGCCAGATCGATGATTCATGACCAGGGATTACCTTTGTTCTTGTGGGCTGAAGCCTGGAACACTGCAGTTTATTTGCAGAATTGGAGTCCTCACAGGGCAGTGGGGGATATGACTCCCGAGGAAGTTTTTACTGGGCATAAGCCTTTGGTTGAGCGTTTGAGGATTTTTGGATGTATCACGTTCTCTCACGTTCCCAAAGAGAAGAGGACGAAGATGGAACCCACGGCTGTAAAGGGTTTACTTGTGGGTTACCGTGAGACTTCTAAAGCCTATCGGCTTTACATTCCTGCACTCAGGAGGGTTGTTGTTCGGAGGGGGATGTGAAGTTTGAGGAGGAGAGGGCTTGCAGGAGGTCACGGGAGTTAGAGGAGAGACAACCTTCGACTTCCCAGCAGCAGGGGTGTCAAGTACAGGGAGTTGGGACTTAGAGTTCTAGCACGGGAGGCATTGGGGTGTTAGGGATTACCGGTTCACCAGTGGTCACAGTACAGATTGGATCAAAGGGCAGTCCACAGGTCAGCTCGCCGAGCACTTCACAGTTTAGTCCTCTGGTTGATAGTTCACATGGCACTTCAGGTTCTACAGGCACAGGTACAGATGTTCAGAGTACTGGGTCACCGGGCTCAGTTTGTCAGCTTTTAGGGGTATCTTCTTCGGGTGAGGCTGAGGAGGCTATTGCAGGGAAGAGGAAGCCCAAGTGGCTTCAGGACACCTTGAAAGAAGCTAAGACAGTAGGGAATCCGAGAAATTCCACCAGGGAGAGCAGGCCACCAGAGAGATTCTGCAGTTATGTAGCGATGGTGACAAGTATTACAGAGTCCGAGCCTTCTAGCTACGAGGAGGCAGCCACACAACAGGTTTGGAGGGAAGCCATGGTGGAGTATGCATCCATCATGCAAAATGATGTGTGGGAGGTTGTACCCAGGCTTGATGGGAAATCAGTGATATCCTCCAAATGGCTTTATAAGATAAAGTATGCTACGAATGGAAGCATTGAAAAGTATAAGGCTTGATTTGTGGCGAGAGGGTTTTCACAGAGAGAGGGATTGATTACAGTGAGACCTTCGCTCCCGTAGCTCGATATACTTCGATTCGATCTGTCATTTCAATTGCAACAGAGATGGTGGAAGATTCACTAGATGGATGTCAAAACCGCCTTTCTCCATGGCATTATTCAGGAGGAGATTTATGTTGAGCAGCCACTTGGTTTCGAGGCTTACAGTAGAGAGTCCCATGTTTGTCGCCTGAAAAAGGCGTTGTATGGTCTGAAGCAAGCTCCCAGAGCTTGGTATTCTCGCATTGATGCATACTTGCAGCATATGGGTTTCATGAAGTGTGATGCAGACCCCAACTTGTATTACATCGTTGTTGATGGTGAGATGCTTATGCTTATTCTCTATGTTGATGATTTGTTCATTACAGATGTAGAGAAACTTATTGAGGGCTGCAAGAGGGATCTTGCCTCGGAGTTTGACATGAAGGATATAGGGCTGATGCATTACTTTTTGGGGTTGGAGGTGTGGCAGGAAGAGGGGCATATCTTCCTGGGACAGAGAAAATATACAGTTGATATTCTCAGCAGATTTCACATGGGTGATTGCAAACCCATGTCCACTCCCATGGCCACCAATGGGAAGGGGCTTTATTCCTTTGATTCCGGGTTGGTGGATCTTACATTATATCGTTAGCTCATTGGTTCCTTGATGTATTTGGTCAATACTCGACCAGATATTTGTTTTGCAGTTAATAATCTCAGTCAGTTTATGGTGGAGCCCAGGAGAGTACACTAGATAGCTGCAAAACATGTGCTTCGATATTTTATGGGCACTATTGACTATGGTCTGGATTATATTCGTGGTGATGGAGTGAGACTCGCAGGATTCATAGATTCAGACTGGGCAGGTTCAGTTTCACACAAGAAAAGCACAACATGTTGTTGTTTTGGTTTGGGTTCGGCTATTGTATCATGGCTTAGTCGAAAGCAGAAGTCTGTTGCTTTGAGCTCAGCTGAAGCAGAGTATATGGCTGCGAGCCAAGCCTCTTATGAGGCCATTTGGCTTCACAAATTGTTGACAGGTTTGTTCGGACAGGAGTTGGGGCCTATGATGATTTATTGTGACAATTAGAGTTTAAAACTCACGGAGAATCCGGTATTTCATGATCGGTCCAAACACATTGAGATCCGATATCACTTCATTCGCGATCATGTTCAGAGAGGGGCTGTGAAGCTTGAATATGTGTCTACAGATGAGAGGGGGCTGACATCCTCACAAAGTCTCTTCCAAGAGGAAAGCATGTTTATTTCAGGACAAGATGGGGGTGGTAAGTAACACCTTCCTTGGTAAGAGGGAGTGTTAATTTTTATACCGAGGCAAGTGGTGTTCCTTAGGCTTGGTCTCTTTGCCTAGGGAAGACCACTTTAATGTAAACCCTTTTTATTTCATAAAGTGAAAGTGACTTAGGAAATAAAAGCTAAGTGGGTCTTTTATTTAAGTAGAGTGAATAAAATATTAAAAAGTGATTTTCATGTGCACTTTATTTTCCACCGTTTATCTAATTCATTATGAGCCTTTGGATCACGTGGACACCCAAAAGTCACTTTGGGAATATGGAAGGTCAAGAGGGGAAAGAGACCATTAAATGTCTCTCATGAGTCCATTGAGAGAACACACGCACAAGCATCCGTTGAAGAAAGAGCAAATTCGAGAGCAGGAAGAAGATCATTTCCAGAAAAGAGTGGCACGGATTTCCATGCAAAGGTGGGCACGGACATTGAGGCAAATACCAACATTTATTTCTGCCATAACCAGTTCGTACAGTACGGATTTTTTGCACAGAAATCGAGGCAGCCGTACAACATGGAAATCGAGGCAGTCGTACAACATTTATTGAATCCGTACGGTCGTACAGATATGTATAGCCTGCATAGAAATCGAGGTCCATACAGTATTGTTCGTACAGTACGGATCCGTATAGCGTACGAAATTTCTGAGTAAGCTTGGCTTAGATTTCGAGGAGCTTGATTGGCACAGTTTCCAAGAAAGTTATGTCTTGGGAAAAGATAGATAAGTTGTCTCTGCTGTGTATTTTATTTTCTGCCGCAAATGTAATTTCCAGATGCTTGCAAATTAATAAAAGAAGTTGCCCTCTCATAAGAACAGGTTTCCCCCACCCTGGGGGTTTTTCCTGGGTCATTTTTGGACCAAAATTTCCTGTGTACTGCGGTTATTTATTGCTGAGTTATTTTGGCATTTAATTTCCATTCAAAGAAGTTGTCTCTTGTGTTTCAAATTCAACAATTTCATTTCCAGAATTTAATAAATGTTATAAGATGAATTTTCTGTTCATGGGTTGGGCATTAAACTATGGGAGTGATAAGGAGTGATTGAAACCTGATTGGGGACATCAAATTTCTTCAAGGAACTCTTAGAGGTAGAGGAGGAGGGTTCAATGAAAAGTGTTAAGTATGGAGTGCAAAGGCATTGAGACTATAAGTGTTTGGAGAATTTGAATGTGAGTTGATGACAAGAGGGTTGAGAGCACATTGCTAAAGGAGTTGATAGTGCATTTGGATTTGTTGTGGGAGATAACATTGTAGAGGTTCCGAAAGAGCCAGAGTAGCAAAAGGCTATCTTCAAAACCTAATGCAAGATTGCAGGTAAGCATTGCTCACATATTGTTGATGGAGGTAGCATTGAGAATATAGTGTCTACTGAGGTGATTCAAAAATTGAATTTGAAATGCACCTACTACATGAATATATAGTCTCTTGGTTGCAGAAGCGACGTCATGTCAATGTTTAGAAATAATGCTTGGTAAATTTCCACCTGGGAAATTATCATGATCAAGTTCTATGTGATATTATGTCAATGGATGCTTATCACCTTTTGTTTGGAAGGCCTTGGTAATTTTACTAGAACGTTGTTCATGATGGGGTAAGGAACTCCTTTTTGCTTGAGAAGGGTGGAAAGAGATTTAGATTGTTGCTGATAAAGGAATAAAACGAGACAACAAAAATTGCTACTATAGTGGCATTAGAGTGATGCTGTGTACAATAAGGGAGTTTTTGAAAGAAAAGAAGAGGGCATAATTTTGTTTTGCTCTTTTGCCTAAAGATGTCAAAGCATAATTCAAAAGGAGTGATATGCCAATAGAGGTCAAGGAGCTACTGAGAGAGTTTAAGGAAGTCATATTAGATTAGCTTCCAAAGGGATTACCACCTGTGAGGAGTAAATCCCATCAAATTGATTTGATTCCAAGTCGAGTTTACCAAAAAGGTACCCCATTGGTTGACCCTAGTTGAAAGTGAGGAGATCAATAGGCAAGTCCAAGAACAATTGCATTGAGGACCAATCAAGGAAATCTCGAGTCCATGTGCCCATTGTACTATCATCATAGAAAGGAAGAGAGTGGAGGATGTGCATTGATTCAAGGGCCATGAGCAAGATAATGTTAGTTTTTGTAGCTCGGTTGGTGTCTCAGCTATGCCTATGTGTCCTAGGCTAGCTGATGGACACTTAAATTCACCCAAATCAACCTTATTATCTCAGCTTATGTCTAACTTAGGCTTGCAGCAAAAAAATCACCCTTCAGTGGGCAGCAAAAAAATCACCCTTTAGTGGAATGAGAGAGGGCGCACCTCATGAAGGAGGCTGCTAGTGGAGTGTGGGACCCTGTCCAAAGGGGGCGTGCCACTTAGTGGAGAGTGGGGTCCAGTCCAAAGGTGGCAGCCCCAATCTCAACCATTGAGGCCCAAGGCTGGGCACAAGGCAAATGGAGGCTGGGAGAAAGATAAAAGGAGAGTCTGAGGGTGGAGTTGAACACCATTCTCATTTGTGAAGTTGAGCAAGTGAGAAGAAGAGGGAGCTTGGGCTAGTTTTGGGCTGAGGAAGAGAGGGGCAACTTGTGAGAAGTTGAACAGCAGGGTAAGGGTGAATTCTGGAGCTTGAGGCAGCAAGGAAGAGGCCAAGGACAGACCATACCAGGCTGCCAGCTTCAGGCCATACCAGAACCAGGTTGTACGGTGCTGAAGGAGGACGTGTTAGGGCCGTACAGCCTCAACCAGGACAGCCAGAACTTGACTGTACCTTCCAGCAGCTGAGCAGGTCGTACTCAGGCTGTATGAACAGCCAGGAACAGGCCGAATTTGTGGTTGTACAGTGACAGCAGTGTTTGTTGATCTTGCTGGGTCAAATTCTCAACCAAAGCAGGCTGTACAGTCAAGGGAAAAGTTCAGTTTATGTCTGTAAGAAATTTCTGAGTTTAACTGCTGTAAATTATTCCTCTGAAAGCCCATAATAAAGCCCCCTCTTAGCTGGTTTTCCCCACACTGGGGTTTCCAGTGTAACATCTGGTGTCTATAATTTTTGTGCTTGTTTCTGTGGTTTCTTCTGCTGTAATTTTCTGATTATTAATTCAGCTGTAGGTTGCATGCATAATTTTCTGAATTTATAATAGCAAGTTTAAATTCTGGTTAAATCAAAATTATTGGCATTAACCTCATGTGTTGAGTTAAGTAAAAATCAACAGATAACCATCAAATATCGATTTCCATTGACAAGGATGGGCGATTTGATGTATTGTTTGAGTGGAGTGAAGTACTTTATCAAGATTGATCCGAAGAGCAGGTATCACCAAATCCAAATTCATGAAGGTGATGAGTGGAAAACAACCTTCAAGATGAAGGAAGGGCTTTATGAATGGTTGGTCATGCCATTTGGGTTGACAAATGTGCCTAATAGTTTCATTAGGTGGATGAACGAAGTGCTAAAAGTTTGAAACCATACTTGGGGTAAGTTTGTGGTTGTGTATTTGGATGATATACTAATTTCTAGCAAGGCAAAAAATAGCACAGGATGCATTTGAAGCAAGTGTTGGAGCAGTTGATGCAAGAGAAGCTTCTAATAAATTTGCAAAACGTGTTCTTTCATGGAAGAAGAACTTGTGTACTTGGGATCGTGATATCTCAAGACTTATTGAAAATGGATTTGGAGAAGGTGAGAGCCATTGTGAAATGGCCTACACCGAGTAACACATTAGAGCTTTCATGGATTGGTGAACTTCTATTAGAAATTTATTCACAACATGCAGGAGAAAGGGTGAGTTTCAGTGGAACACAACAACACAATTTTGTTTCGAGTTGTTGAAGAAGTAATTGAGAAGCTTGTGTTGACATTGCGAGATTTTGCCAAAGTGTTCCAAGTGGATTGTGATGCTAACAAAACAACAATTGGATTAGTGCTTAGCCAGGAAGGCAAGTGGATTTCATTCTTTAGTGGAAAGCTGAATGATGCAAAGAAGAAATACTTAGTGTATGATCATGAATTTCACATAACCATTCAGGCATTGAAGAAGTGGAGGCACTACTTGTTGTCCAAGGAATTTGTTTTGTACATTGATCATCAAGTGTTGGAATACATAAGCAATGAGAGAGAGTTATATCAATGACACATGAAATAGGTAAAATTCTTGTAGAGCTACTCATGTGTGCTAAAGCACAGATTTGGAAGATCAAATAGAGTTGCTAATGCCTTGAGTAGGACAACATTGTTGACTACCATGATTGCAGAGATGGTAGGGTTGGATGTGACGAAGAACGTGTATGAGACAGATGTTGATTTTGCTCTAATGGAAAGCCCACAAGGAGCCATGGTTCAGAATCCATACTTGGATTTCTTTATCTACGAAGGATTCTTGTTCAGAAATCAATGGTTGTGCATTCCAAGTGGGTCAATGGTATCTCAAGCAGATATTTTTGCATGGATTAGACTCGAGCATTAGTCGAAGATCTCTATTATTGGTCAAGAATTGCCAAGGACGTGAAGAAATGGGTTGAAAATTATAGAATTTGCAAAAGGGGAAGAGCTAGAATACTACATTGTACAAGGCATTCCCAGTTTCAAAAGTGCCATGGGAAGATATCATCATCACTAGTGAGGCAATTAACATAGCTAATTTATCCTTTAAAGGAGTAGCTCGTTTGCATGGTGTTCCAAGGAGCATAACTTTGGATAGAGACAAGAATTTTATTGATCACTTTTGGGGGACCTTGTGGAAGAAGCTAGATACAAGATTGTAGTTCAGTTTCGCATATCATCCATAAATTGATGGGAAAACCAAGGCCTTGGAAATTTGTTGAGATGTTTGGTTGGAGAAAAGCCATGATAGTGGGATTTGGTGTTGGTGGCACTAGTGATGCAATGAACATAGCTAATTTATTCTTTAGAAAAGTAGCTTGTTTGCATGGTGTTCCAAGAAGCATAACTTTAGATAGAGACAAAAATTTAATTGGTCACTTCTGGAGGACCTTGTGGAAGAACTTAGATACGAGATTGTAGTTTAGTTCTACATATTATCCATAAATTGATGGGCAAACCAAGTTAGTTAATAAAAGCCTTGGAAATTTGTTGAGATATTTGGTTGGGGAGAAGCCATGATAGTGGGATTTTGTGTTGGTGCAAGAAGAGTCTGCATACAACAATTCCATGAATAGTTCTACATAAAAGAGTCCTTTTGAAATTGTGAATGGTAGGTCACTGCGAGGAGTGACAGATTTGACAAGCTTGCTTGAAACAAGCAAGAGGAGTGCAAATGCAAAGTCATTTGCGAAGCATATAAAGGAAGTGCGTGAGTAGGTAAAGCAATAGGTACAATAGAGCACTCAAGGATAAGCAGAAGGTTGATTGGAAAAGAAGGGAGAAGAAATTTGAAGAAGGTGATTTTGTGTTAGTGCATTTATGGAAGGATGTGTTCCCAAAAGGAACATATAACATACTGAATATGAAGAAGATAGGCCCCTATAAGATTCTGAAGAAAATTTTCGTTAATGCTTACATGCTTGAATTGTTGGAAGGCTTGGATATCTCGCCAACATTCAATGTGGTAGATTTGCACGAGTACCATGAGGGTGTTGTGGATGACAGTGAGCATGTTGTTAACCGGAAGTAGCAAATTCAAGAGAAAGAATGAGAAGAAGATGCTGATATATTGGTGGAGAGAGTTGTAGGTAAACTAGGAGCCTAAAGACCAAAGAGTATTTTGTTCAATGGGAAGGTAAAGGATTAGAGGAAGCCGCATGGATTTCATAGGAAGAGTTGGATGGAGTCACTTGGCCATTTCGTGAATATTCTACCAATCTTGTGAGTAGGAGCTCACTTTTCTTTTTACCTAGGAAGTTTGATGTAGGAGCACCATTTCATCCTTTTACAAGTTCCACATAAGCCAACCGTCCTTGGCAATTTTCAATGAACCCATTTGCTGTGCTGTCCACATTGAAGAGGAGTTGGCAAGGAGTAGCAGAGTTGGATGCTGTTATATGTGTTAGAGATGGTGTGGCCAGCTGTTGGATCACTCCATGATCAATGGTGTGGTAGTCACGAGGTTTGATGAGGGGTGTGTTAGATGGGCATGCAAATGCCATCCGCTCTCCTCCCCATCGATGGTGCTGAAAGCTTGGGAGAGTGATGCTTGGGGGTATGGGTGGAGAAGGAATTGAGGGGCCCACAAGAGTTGAGGGATCTACTCCTTAAACCAGTGAATAATAACAGGAAAAAAATTATTATATATAAAATAATGCCAATGAATGATCATGTGTGGTTGGGGAACCCTAAGGCTCAGAAAAAAGTAGGCACATGAATAATTATTAAAAGTTTTAATGATTAGTGGTTGGGCCGTTGATAAATAATTGAATGCTTTTTGCTAAAGAAAGGGGGGAAACAAGGGAGCAGGAGGATTATTCTCCCATAGTTGATTCACAAGAAAGAGAGTCGAGGAAGCTTAAGGTGAAGAAAGGAAGCTCAAGAGGAACAACTGGTACTGTCCTTGTTTTGTACAGCCAACTGAGACTTGGATCAATGAGCAATTTCAATATTTTGGTGTTGGGATAAACCCAATTTTGTAACAATGGTGAAGAGCCCATCAAGGCATGCTTGTAATATTTTGAAGTTTTGAAGTTTAAATTAATGGACTGGTATTGTTGGGGTTGTGAATTTGATTTCATTATTATGCTATGTATGTTAACTTGCTTCCAATTTTGTATGTTGTGTGCTCTGAGTAGTTTGAATTGCAACCCTTATATCTAGTTGGGGGCTTGCACCATGTTGTCAATTTTTATGGAAGGTATTTTTATTGATTGTGTTCATGGGTGAATATAGTGTCTCGGTTTCTTCAAAAAAGAAACTTACACTCTTCTTGGATATTATAACTCCTTTTACATATTCCAGTTGTGTTTGACATGAACCTTCTACAATCTCTGGCTTAACCATGGACCTTCTCTTTATGGCATGATGGTGCAAAATGTTACAACAATGCTTACAAGTACTTCAAAAAACTGCGCCGATATTATTGACTCCAATTGTGTCAATCATGGTAATGAAAATGTACTTTGACCCTTTGAACTTTTCTTTTGTTCGCTAGGAAGCTGGCAAATGATTTCCATTAATTGCAAAGAGGATCATAGAGTCAGTTGAATCAGTCCAACAAAGACTTCTATAATTGTAACCATGAAGGGTTTGTGGCTAGGCCATATTTATATCATGAAATGCCTATTCCTCATAAGTTAGCAAACAATATTGAAATAGTGATTCTTCATAAGTTGGCAAGGAATCTTGCCTCGTGTTCGAAGTTGATTTTTTTTTTAATCGTAAACAGATTATTTTATATGGTAGGGTGACTTAGATTTCTTGTATGTTATGAACCTGATTTATAATCTCAACTGTAACTGAAAATCTGATATGAATCTGCTATCAATTTGGGTTTTGATACCTCTGGTATGAGCCAGCTTATAATTTTGCTATCATCATTGAAATCGGAAAAATCTGAAAATTAAAATATGGAATTAGATCTGAAAAATCTGAGAACTAAAGCAACCCAAAATTTCAAACTAACAAGGCAATAATTGTAGCAAAATTGTATAAATTTCGTGAAAAAGGAAATCTTCACCAAGAAATCCACACTTTACCCAATTCAGAAATTTCACCTCACTTCAATGAAGTCACAGATTTATCACATAGAACTTTTAGTCTTAGGGCTGAACTGAAATATTAAAAAATACACCTCCAAACATCTCAACTCTGTCCAACACTAGTCTATGCAAGTTCAAGTAGATAAATACTGAAAAATACTTCAACACTAGATCAATACAACAGCCCTTAGGGCATGATTTAATCAAGAATGCAGATCTAAATTCATTAACAGCGGACATGTAGCAACACATTGCAGATCTGAAGTTTCATTAAGGCATGCCAAATCACTCAACATTTCAGTCTTGCTGTCCCAATAAATCAGCATATCAAAACGGCCATGAAACTTGCTCAATCACATGAAAACCATATCTGCAATAAGAGAATATAGGACGGCAATAATGCAAGTCCTTAGTATCACAATATGAAGATAAAGTACAATACCTCAGCTCATCCCAAGCAAGGTCTCCTGCAAAGCTTCCCAAACCCTAGCTAGGGCATCCACAATCACTGCAAATCTTAACTAGCATTAACAAGGCCTAGGGAGGCATCGCACCAAGCTACACAGCATCTTCAAGGAGCTCAAAAACAAGCTAGCATTACATCGACTGTCCAACTCCAAGAACTTGTGTCACATAAGCTTCACACACTCTTCACTTGCATCTGAAGCCAACGAACCCTAGTGCATGCATCCCATAAGCACTATCTTTGTTACATGAGTAAATACATGTTCTTCTGATATCCTTCACATAGCTAGCATCATACCAACTAACAATCTCTAAGACATGCTCCCGAAGAGTGATTCATTCTAAAGACACTTTCCTCCCTCTGTATATGATTAGGTGAGGTAGGCCAATGATAATACATGGATCAATTCCAAAACTAAACCCTAGGCTAAGTCAACAACAAAGCCCCAAGTGGAGCTCTTCACTAAGCATGAATGCCACATGGCACAATAGGCTTTGTACAACCCCCAAGGTGGTGCGCCCTCCAAGTCTAGGTGTCCACATGTCAATGCTCTAAGAAAGATGGTGTGTCCTCCAATGATGACTCCTCAACTCAAGTCTTCCTCCTTGACATATGTGCAAGGTGGCTCCAATGCCGCTAGGGCTCTATGCCCAACCTCCAAGTGCACAGCGCTCTCCTCCAAGGCGGCTACTCCACATGTCCTCAATGCCGGTCCTCAACAAGTGCGCTCTTGTAGAAGATATATAACCACCATATGTTTGCTAACTAGCACATCAAGAAGTGTGCCTCCCTAGCTTGGATCTCGAGGTAAGCATACACCCACTAAGCTCTCCAAATGTAAATCAACCAAAATACATCAAAAGGGCTAGGGGACCACAGGCCCTCCAACTCACATGAAGTGCTCCCTAAGATTGAGTCAACCACAATGCTCAATAACACCTGTTATTATGCTGAAACCAATGACCTGTGATCTTATCCAACCCGGGGATATCTTTAACATAACCTTGATTGTTGTTTAGTCCAATTTTTTTTTCAGTTGATTGATTCTATATGGTCCATTCTGCATTTCTGCATTTTTATTTCTTGGGATGCTTTTATCAGGAGATGAAGCAAGATGCTTGAATATTTCTTACTTGCACATCTTACAGATGACAATTAGAATCTAGAAGTACTTCTCCAAGATTTTGACCTACTCTGATAATTTTGTATCTTGAGATGCTTAAATTCTCTAATGATTCTAATATTTTTTTGGAAGATTCATCATATATTTCATTGCTGTACAATAAAGAAGACATTAAGAATCATACATTATCAAGCCAGGCTATGATTATGCAGACTGCTCTTCCCTATATATAGTAAAGGAGAGGATCATATTTGTCTTGTTTCCAATGTCAAGAGTCTACATCTTTGTTATGACTGAATTTTTATATCCTCGTTATCTTCATCCATATATATATAATAGAGTAAGAGGATGTTTGCTTCCCAATATGTTTACTTGGTACTATTATCAAATTGAAAAATTGCTATAAGTTGGCAGTTATGCAAAAGGAATACACTTATTGCTTAAGTGAACTTTCTTTTGTTTTTTATCCCCTCTATCCTTGGAGCTCTGCTTTTTCAAGTGTTGTTCCTTATAGAAGCTGGCTTTACACACTGCTCCAAACTTGAAGGTCTTGCATATGTTGCTCTTTTCTAGATAGTGTGGATTGGATGTGTCTCTAAGACTAACCTTTTCATCATTTGGATTCAGAGGATCTAAAGCAAAAGATTGAGGCCAAATTCAATGAACTTGGTGAGATGTGTGAACGGGGTGAATTAGAACCCGAGGAGGCATATGCTTTATTCAAAGAATTTGAAGAAGCAGTGGCAGAGGAATATGCGCAGAAGTTGCCATCTGAAGAAATTCCACAGGATATTGAAAGAGAAAAAAAGGGTGGTATTTATGACAAAGATCCTCCTGGCGAGGGGCCAATTTTGAGATGGGAGACTCGTATGGTGTTGTCTCCTGGAGGAGATTCATGGCACCCTGCTAACAGGAAAGTGAAAGTCTCTGTCTTTGTAAAGGAGCTTGGCCTTTCAAAATATGCATTTATGCGATTGAGGGAATTAGTAGGCAAACGGTATGATGCTGGCAAAGGCGAGCTCACTATTATTAGCGAAAGGTATAATTGAAAGGCATGATTATGAAAAATAGTTCATTTCTTATTTTTAAATGGTTGGCTGCAATTTGTGTTGAAACATTATTGGAATTTTCTTTCACTAATTAGTATTGGGTAATTGATCCTATATTTGTGACGTTAAGCTCTTGAATGTGATATTGTTTTACTGCTGTAGGCTGTTTAAACTGTATTGTATGGGTTAATCGATGGTGGGAAATAGTCAAGTTGAGTTGACAATTATTTACCCGACTTGTTCTCCTCTGATCACTCTACCATCTTGAATGCAGATTTGCACACCGCGAGGAGAATCGTAAGGATTGTTTGAGGACATTAATTGCCCTTATTGAAGAAGCAGAAAAAGCAGACACCTTTGTTGCTGAGGTTCGTACTGCAGATATTAAAGAGAGATTGAAAGCAAATCCAAAGTTCCAAGAAAGACTGAGGGCTCACTATGCCACTAAAACAGAATCCCAGGGACCAAGTGCTGTATAAAGAAAGCTGCATACCATTGGTAGTGAAAACTATGTTACTCGATGTTTCTAGAATCTGATGCGATACCTTTAGGATTTAACCCACTGGGAAAGAAGCAACTTTATTTTGCCTCTGGCCTTGATTCAATAAATTCATCCAATTCGCAACAGGTACAGTATTCAAGTAACAGGGGCAAAATGATTTTATTATGGAAACGAAAAGTACAGTAACTGGGAAATCTTGAATCGGGGAGAAATGCAGTGATTGTATTCTGAGTGTCTTGGTGCATACTCTATTTGTATTCATTGTGTGCTCTTGGGAAGATGACTGTTCTAAAGGATTTGTATTTTTCCAGTAGTATGAAGACAGAAAATTTTAGGGGCTCAATTTTGCTCATGGGCCGACTTTTCATTCTTTTTTCTCCAAAAAAAGATTTGCCAATTTCCATTATTTCCCAAAATGATTTGTTCAAATTCTATAGTATAAAAGTATTCGACTCTAACAATCACCAAAATTACCCAGAACTATACAAAGTCCTTGGAAATTTGAATATTTTTACAAAAATGTCACCAAACATTTTATGGTGGTTGGCATTTTAAGATTTTTTTTTGAGAAATAATCTTATATTTATAGAAAAATGTTTTAAAAAGACGACCAAAAAGTGGAAGGGTATATACAATGAACTTCATAACCTCTTCCAAAGAGCTACGAAGGCAGGAAATAAAAGCAGCTTACTCAGTGTGTTCCAAAGATTGAGCATCTTTGATAAACATGACTCCTGCCAACAATTGATGTCGAACCTCATCCTTCTTGACCGAACTGAGGGCAGACAAGGAGCTCAGGTCATGATCAAAAATAGGTTTACACCACACCTTCCATAAAACAAAAAGCACGACTATCCTCAAACAACACCAAAGCCAATAAAAAGCAGTACGAATAAAAGCTTGGCCATCATCGAACAACATTGCCCGCGAGTGAATCCTGCCTTGAAGAAGCTTTGAATGTTGATCCTCAAACCAGCTCTAGCAAATGCTTGGCAGCCCCATAGTGTGAAAAAATGTGCCTAAGTGTCTTCGGGCGTTGACAAACAGGACAGAGGCCATCTGACAGACTAGTGTTGGCCAACTTGGCCTTAGACGTAAGCCCTTGATAAATGACAAGCCATGCAAACACTCTTAGTTTATAAGACAAATGTGTAGTCCAAACATTGTGCAGATGCCTCACCCAATGCTCTGGATCCTTTGAGACCCATCGAATATTAAAAATCGGGGAGAGAGGATGTATGGGATGAATAAATGAATAGAAACGGTAGGAATTATACTGCAACAACAGTTCACTAAAATTCAAAAGGGCCTCGACATACTAGTATTCATCCTAAATAATTTAGACTTTGGAATCAAGGCACACAACTCCCTAATCGAGAGTTAATTAGAAGAAAGAAGCTGTGTTCCTCAGCATGAATCTCCACTCCCAAGCATGACCACTTGGACCCAATGATGTGTTGGACAACTGAGAGGGGGGGGGGTGAATCAGTTGTTATCTTGCTTAAACAATTTAACTTATTTTAAACTCTTTACAGAGCACTAAATGACAATCACAATAATGCAGGGAAGTAAACAATCGAACATTCAACATCATTCACACATATGAGATACACAGAGACAGATATTTCCTGAGGAAACCCATAAAGGGTAAAAACATTTTCTTCTTTATATGATAAGTAATCTTTACATTCTGTACATTATCATACTTATGAGCACCAACTCATAATGAGGCTACAACCTCTGTTTTGCAAGTTGCTACTTGCCGAGAGCATCAACTCTCTGAATTCTCTAGCACCCACTAGAAGGAAGCACAAACTCCTTGGTTTCTCTAGCACCAACTAGAAGGAAGCACCAACTCCCTGGTTTCTCTAGCACCCACTAGAAGGAAGCACCAGCTCTCTAAGAGTTCCAGCACCAACTGGATGGAAGCACCAACTTCCAGTTATACAGACACCGACCTGTATATCAGAGAACCAATGTTCTCCCTTGCACCTCCCTGCCACCCTAGTTTCTTTGGCTACAACCAGATGTAAGCTACAACTCCCTGTGTTCAAGCGCCCACTTGAACCTCTGAGGACAATAGTCCTCCCTAGCACCTCCCAACCACCCTTAAATATAAATCTTTGCTACTAAAACTTATTACAGTGATATAGTGTTCATCAATGGCTTACCAGTCTCATCACTGTTCTGCTACACTGCTCTGCTCTCTTGTATCAGTGTCGCTCTGCCTGCATCTTCTTGCGCTTTCTGATCTTCTGTTCTTCTCTACAAATGCACCTCATCCTTTTTTTACTGTCTCAGCTATGCATCTCTGTTCTTTGCTTCTGCTGTGCGTTATGCTCTGCGTCTTATTTTGATTCTTTGAATTACACCTCTTCTATGTATTTCAGCTCCTGTCCACATCATGCCATTTCCCTGTGTGTGATTCCTCTCTATAACCCCCCCCATCTCTTCTTTGCTCTGCATTCTTATAGTCTCTGTGCACCTTGTGCATCCCATATGCGCAATGCTTCTGCATACTCTTCATGTCGAGTGCTCTGTCTGATCATCATTGCAACTCTTCAGCTTCTCTGGCTGTTAAACCCATGTGTCCATCATCACTAGGTGTTATGCTGAGATTCCTTAGCCTATCTAGCAGTCGAGACTCTTCGTCTTCTCTGTCACATTGAAGCTCATCCTCTCTGTTGCAGTTACAGGCTTCAACGCTCTTCCAACTATCAATTGCCTCCTGAACAGTCTTCATTCCACTGGAAGATGCCTCGAGACTCTTCATCTTCTCTGGCGATCACCCCGAAGTCTCTTCCAGTCCTCTGGCAGAAACAATCAGTCGTTTCTAGCAGTTACACTGTGAACCTCCAAAAACCGCATCAACAACTGAATCGCCACTGATCAATTAACTGAGAAGAGCAACTATAGCCCTTCGATCATATTCCCGAATAACTTGCACCGTTGGATCATAAATGAAGGGTCTCACGCTTATTTCGCCATTTCACAATTCGACATTTCGGCATTTCAACATTCCTGTGGTGAGGCATCTCGTCTCTCAAAGTCGCGATCTCCGAAATGGAGGTTAGCTTTGTGCTACCTCCTCCCTTGAGCCTTCGTCGATGTGACCAAAGGTTATGACCAGGGGCCAATTCTGAACACGTATTTCACATTTCGCGTTTCAGGGATTCTGTGATGAGTTGTCTCGACTCTCCATGTCCCAACCTCCGAAATGGAGCTTGTCTCTTCAAGCTCTTCTCTACAGCTCTTCGACGATGTGACCACCGGCGGTGACCAAGCGCTTATCCATACAGTGCTTTCGCAATTTCACATTTCGGCACTTCGGGACTCCTGTGATGAAGAGTCTCGTCTCTCGACGACTCCAATTCCCGGTATCCGAAACTTCGGTCGATGTGCTTGTTTCGGGATTTTCGGCGTTTCGCATTTCGGCACTTCGAGACTCCTGTGATGAAGAGTCTCGACTCTTGACTCCTCCAACTCCCGGTATCCGAAACTTCGGTCGATGTGCCTGTTTCGAGATTTTCGACGTTTCGCATTTCGGCACTTCGGAACTCCTGTGATGAAGAGTCTCGACTCTTGGCTCCTCCAACTCCCGGTATCCTTAACTCCACTTGATGTGCCTGTTTCGGGATTTTCGGCTTTTCGCATTTCGACACTTTGGGACTCCTATGATGAAGAGTCTCGACTCTTGACTCCTCCAACTCCCGATATCCGAAACTCTGGTTGATGTCCTTGTTTCGGGATTTTCGGCTTTTCGCATTTCGGCACTTTGGGACTCCTGTGATAAAAGAGTCTTGACTCTTGACTCCTCCAACTCCCAGTATCCGAAACTCTGGTTGATGTGTCTGTTTCGGGATTTTCGACACTTCGCATTTCGGCACTTCGAGACTCCTGTGATGAAGAGTCTTGACTCTTGACTCATCCAACTCCCGGTATCTGAAACTCCAAAATGGAGTCTTTGTTTCTGATACCCGAAATGGAATTTAGCTTCTGATCTTGCCATGCGATCATCGTTGTGCTGTTGGTCGTGATCTTTTCCATCAATGACAAACACGCATACTTTGCACTCTACGTGCACCTCTGCACTATCTCTTCTGGTCTTCACGAGCTTGCTCTGCTGCGTCTTCCCAAAATACCTCTGGTGTACTCAAGCCATCATCGTTGCTGTACTTGCCATCAATGACAATCATACGCTGCCTGTAAAGCATGCCAATAATCTCCCCCTTTGGCATTGATGGCAACAGAGGCACCCAAACCTGTTCTTTTCTCCCCTTTGACATCAATGTCAAAGAAAACACGCTCCCCCTGAGCTGTTGCAGTATTTTTTGGAGGTATCAGATATTCAATCAATACAAACTCTCCCTAACAAGATGGACTCTCTTATTTGAGGCTTGCAGAATATTTGTATCTAAACCAGAGTCTTCTCATTCTGATTCTTGGGCTTGTTCATCTTCAGGTTCCGCTGTATCCTCTGTAGAATACTCAATATCTCTCACCTCTCTTACTGGGACTCCTTCATCAACCTTTTCTTGTCATCACTGGATGACTCCCCCTGTCACTGTTCTCTCTGCTTCTAACTATTTCCCCCCTTTGTTCCTAAAAGGTTAGCTTTCCTTGACAAGGTCTTTCCTCTTGTTATCTCTACAGGATGTCATGTATATCATTTTGTAAAACAAAATGTTGTCGTTGAAGATGCTGCTGTCCTACTGAAAAACTGCGTAATTGTAGCTTGTACTTTTTAAATAACCCTTGGATCTCCCCATTGATTCTCATCGATCTCTATTACTGCAATTTCATTTTTCTTCCATGATGCATACAATCCAAGGCTTTTATGACCATATTCAATCATAAGAAAAAACCGCCACAACCACTCTCATACCTGCTTTTCTTTTTCACAGACGAAGGACCTGTATCAGGTTTTTTTAGGAGTACTGATTTCTTCCTTGTTGTATCCAATACCAGATTTGTCATTTGGTGATCTCTGACTATCCAAGAGCTTATCCAGGGTCATGGAGCTGTTTAAGAACTTGCTTAGGGTGTTTGACTTCTCAACCTTCAAAACTTCAGCTTCCATCTTATGACATGATTCTTCTTCTGCTTCTTCCATGGGATAAATGCTAACTGAACATTCTTTTATTGTATCTGTGTCTTCTTCTTTACTTGCAAGGAATGATTCAATATCAACATCATTAATTGACCTTATGCCTTTATTCACCACTTGTCCCGAGTTTACATTTACCTTACACTCTTTGGACGTGAACACCTTTTCACTGCCTCTGTCACACTTTTGATTTGTACTGAGCAAATTCTGTTTCAGACCATCCACAAGCAGAATGTACTGGGCACCTCCTTTGACATTACTCAAACTCACCATCCCTCTATCCTTGATTTTACCAGGTTCATCATTTTCAAGGATCACATCTCCTGTTTTGATTTTGCTTATAAGCAAATGCTTATCCTTGTCTCTAGTCATGTGCTTGGAACATCCACTGTTTATATTTCCAGAGGCCTTTTGTTTTTGAGTTGAAAGTGCTAGACCACTTTTTTCACTATCTTTTCTTTTCCATGTGCTGACCTTTCTATCTAAGAACTTTATCCATGGATTTGCTTTGTAATTCTTCAGATGGCAGTGTGCAGCTTTGTGGCCAAAGTTGTGATAGTTATAGCATTCAATCTCATTATTCAATAGGTCAAAGTTATTGTTGCAACTTTGTCTATTCATTGACTATTTATTATTTCTTGACCTCCTCAGTTGCATGTCTCTATACTTAATTTGGCAATTTGCAATCTGGGATGATTTGTTACTTGGCTGTATCATTCTTTGTTGTGGCAGAGATTTATACCTTGAATGTCTTGCTTGCTTATATCTAAATTTTAAAGAACAATTTACAACTTTGTGACCAAAGTTAGAATAGAAAAAAAAAATATCCATAAAAAAATCCTTGGTACCTAGAAAATGGTTGTCTTCTTTGAGTAGGTCGATTTCTTCCATGCTGATGATTTCCTTGAGCAGGGAGTGCATTATTTCTTTGTTCTACAGATTCAGTCCTGACACCTTTTTCTTTACTCCTCCTGGGTCGCTGATTGTCTTCCTTTGTTTCTGCGGATTTATTGTTGTCATTGGTTGTAGATTTGACAAACTTGATGGGTTCTTTGTTTCTTGGCTGACCACTATTTGATCCCTCTTCACAACCCAAACCAGTTTTCAGCTTTGGATTCCTTTGCTGATTCAAAATGGTGGCTAATCCTTCTGAGGCTTTGATACTTGAAAGATTCTGATGATACAAGGCTTGAAACTTCTCCAACTCTTTCCTTGTTTTCACTACTTCTTCTTCCAGTGCTTCAGATCTTGCCTTCTTTTCTGATAACTGTTGTTTCAGAATGTCCTCTATTTTCTTTGCCTCTTCTAATTTCACTTTTAGAAGGGCAAAGTCTTCATCAGGCTGTTTACTGTCTTTCTCGAACTGTATCAACAATTGTTTTTGTTTTCTGTTCTTAATTTTGAGTCTGTCAATCTCTTCCAGTGCACTGATCAGTTCTCCTTCCATATCAACCACAACTTCTTCTTCATTAGCCTCACTTCCTTTGATTTTATTATTATAATCGTCTTGGGCCATAAGCATGAAGTCATTTACCTTATCTTCACAGGAAGAGTCACTATCGGTGTCTTCTGATGAGTCATCATTGTTTACACATAAACTTTTCTTTTTTGGATTTGTACTTCTCTTCACCTTCAGAGTTCTGATCATGTTTTTTGTGTGGACATTTATTTGCAAAATGACCTATCTTACCACGGTTGAAACATTTGAAGGGAAACTTACCTTGGTACTTGCCTGATCCTTTCTTTAGTCTTCTCACGAATTTTGCTTCAATTTCATCAGACTCAGAATCTTCATTCTTATCTGCTTTAAATGATGCTTCTGTAGAGGTGGGTTTATCTGTAACTATCCTCATTTCATATGCAGTCAACGTTCCTAAAAGTTGATCAAAAGCCAAAGCCTTTATATCATTAAGTTCTTCTATAACTGAGACCTTTGGGTTGAACCTATCTGACAGAGATCTCAAAATTTTCTGAACTAAAGAGGGTTCCTCAATTTTTTCACCAAGTGCTTTCATTGCATTTACTAGTTCTTCAACTCTCAGAAAATACTTCCCAATGGTTTCATCT